>CAJHUC010000362.1:0-188961 GCA_905146915.1 Ostreobium quekettii | reverse complement strand
ATAGGAGGTGCTTGCAGTTCCATCAACACACCAGCTCCAACAGGCAGCATCAGAACAGTTACCCTATGCCCTTCCTTGACTTCCAACAAGTCTCTGTACGGCAAGCCCTAAAACGAAACCTCTGAAGAGCATTAAGTTTGCATCCATTGAAATGACCACTGCAGGTTGTGTGGAGAACTGGCAGCCAACACCCCCCGAATGGACTTTTATTATTTAACATTTGCACAGGACACATGGACTTTTATTATTTAGTGTTTATTGCTTTATTATTTACATATTACCATAGGATGGGGTGCAAATGCCTTTGAGAGGTTTGTAATTACAGGTTTAGAAGAAAGCGGGCTGAGAATCCAAGTTGGCACAGGGGGGCCAAAACACTTGAACCGGGTCGCCAAGATGCACAATCCCAAAGATGTAAAGATGGAGCTGTGCAAAACTGTTTGTGTTTATATGGTATTGCACCAGTGTCACATTGTATTGGCATGGCTGTTCCATTGGATTCATCGGCATGTGCAGAAATTGTGACTACAGGCATGAATGCACAGATGCAAAAAACTGCTGAGCAGCTTTCGATGCATGTTGTGTGCATGGTATGACCTGTGGTGCTACATTATGTTCATTACGTCTCTCACTGCAAGGGGATGCCTTGCATGTACCAGGTTGACAACATTCAGCAGAGCAGCTCTGCAGCGCAGGTGCGAACAAGCACAATCAGGCACTGAAGGGGAAAGGACACTGGGAAAGTCCTGGCTTTCTAGACAATCCGAATGGAACCCGGCCAATAGCTTGCACGTTTCAAAGATGGTGAAAACGCATGGCGCCCATGGATGTCGGCAGATGTGCCAGGCATGACTGTTTGCATGCTTGTGTTGGCAGTAGCTTGCAATATTTCTCATGCCAATACACAAAAATGCTTGGCCATGGCAGTATTGCGGATGAGTGTGCTGCCCTTTGCCTAAAGAGTTGCCTAAGAGTTTCAGTGACACTTGTCAGTGTGCAGCTGAGTGCATTGCCACCCATGGACTGCTATTCTGGCACCAGAAAAGCTTCTATATGTGTCGTACCAAAAGGAGATACTGGGCCATGTGCCATGCTGCAAGAGCGTTTTGCATTGTGGGTTTGGGACATGGTACTAAGCAAGAAAGGAACCTGCCGCTTGCACAAACCAGATGATATCCGCAAGAATATAGATGACGCCTCCAACGCACAGTTATGCGTGTTATTTTGACACATGTACTGAATGGTCCATGGCATGCACCAACGGTTTGGAAAGTTTCAAGGATGCTGTCCTGGCTATTCGCAGATGAGGGGTTGTTGATTGACACAACTCAAGGCCGAAATCCTCCTGAACTTGTATGGGTAGTCTGGCACTAAGCTGTTGTTGAGATTGGCACTAATACTTGGGGATAATCTGTGTGCCCCAGATGAACTTGAAGAATGGCTTCTCATTGATCCAGCTGATCTTGGTGGCGCTGATCGCCTTCCTGCTCGGCCATTACACGTCTTGAGTTGCATTGTGCTCCAAGGTGTGGGACTGCAGTACTCCACAATGGTCCCTCAGCAAGGGAGCGACTCGCAGTTGTCTGGGAGGGCGCTGGGCGTTGGTGCTGTGGGCGAACTTGTGGGGATGCAGGAGGGCTGCAGATGCGGAATCGCAGCTACGTCTGATAAGCCGGACTGTGGCTGACAGCCCTGAAGTACAAATTGGATAGTGGTGGGCCCCTCATGCGGAAGTCGCATGTGGGGGGATGCTGTATGTCCAGGTGAAAGGTGAATGGTGTGCGGACATGGTGGCTTGGGGTGCCTGGGTGTGCCCACGTGTCCCCAACGCAATGGGCGAGATGAAGGGCGCCGGGGGACTAGGGGACTGGATGAGGTTCTACTTGGGGCAAGTTATTGCAGGGGCGGTGTTGACAAGGTGTTGAAGGATTCTTTTCAGGTGGGTGGTGCTCGCGCATGCTGGGAGAGCTGTGGTTGTGTTGCTTGGCGTGCGGGGCCGTTGAGGTGCAAGCAGGAGTTATGTGACGACGTGTAGGCATAGGAAGGGCGCTCGGCGTTTGCCCTGGGGCTCGCATTGATGTTGATCAATTGCTAGAGTGTAACAACGCGTTGTCCGGGAGTGTTTAGCTCCACACTTTTGACTCTTTGAGCCACCTAGCCAGCCCCTTGAAGAAACGTTCCGATCGAAACTCCACGCTCTTGATTTGTCATGGCTCGTGCACATTTGGATGCCAAGTGCCCATGTGCCCCATGCTCTCCGGCCGGGCTTCGCTGAATTCCACCATCTGGCAGCGGCATCCTGGAATCAAAATGGACCACGCGCGGGTGTCTCACCTGTCAGCTTACTCCTGTCAGTACTATGGGAAGGTGCATGGACGGTTTGCGCCAGAGCCAAGCGCCCTTCCCACGTGCCAAGCTCGCGAAACAATGCAGTATAGGCAGGCAATTTATCCCGCACAGTAATTGGGAAAATGGGCGATGATTGGCGTTCGCCCATTTGTGAACATTCAAATGCATACATTCTGCATGCGAAGCCAACGCCCGACTTGCACAGTGTTTGTGCTTTTGATGCGCAATCATGCACACCTTCGCAATGTCCTAGCAGCGAGCTCGTTTTGCCCTTCAAAGGATGTGGATCGAGCTGAGCTGTCTCTGGGAAAGGTGCTTGGCGTGGTGATTTGGTATCCACTGAAGATGCAGCTGAATTCAAAGCAGAAGCCTCAGAGCAAAAGATGCAGGTTTGCCGCAGAGTTTTTGGGTGTCAGCAGCAATTGTGGTGGCGTACGTGGTGGCGGAAGGCCAAGAGACACCTAGATTAGTGCAAGAGCATTGATCTTTCCCATGCACAAAGGTTAGGAAGGCCATGCCTGCTGATGCCAACCAAAGCACAGCCTAGGCTGGTGCCAACATGGCCAATCGCTGAAATTGGAAATTTCGGAGACATGATTCAGCATAGCGGAAGAGATGTTCCACAAAGAGCATGATAGCCATGATGCCAAAACTCCTGAAGGGTTGTAGTGGTGATTGTTTGTCGACCAAAACAAGGTTCTTGATATTTTTGGGGAAGTAGGCTAGCACACATGAGGATAAGTTGGGCACAAAGCTATGGGGAGTTGAGGCTTAGAGGTAGACAGGGACGCTTTGATGAGGGTGTGTATGATCAGGGTGTGTATTCCTGCTGTATGGCGATGACGAATATACTGCAAAGTATCAAAATCCACATCAACTCAAAATCTACCAAGGAATCCAAATCTGGTGACAAATTGACTATTTGATTTGATCCTACAAAGTCATGTCAAGATTGGAAGAGCGACAAAACTTTTGATCTGTAGTTAGTATATGAGCGGGACTGCCCACCAAACACATAAAATTTGGTGTTTACCACCTGCAAGAAGACAAGAGCCATATTGGACACGTGCTCAGTGTGTATGGTGCTCGCAGCATCCGTCAATAAGTATCATATATGGTGCACTGAAGCATTGTTGAGCACAAGCGATACTGACGTAAGGATAGATTAGATTTCAACCTAAACTTGAGCTCAAGTTTAGGTCGATTGTATGCTCATGAGCAGACAGTCGTGTGGTCAATGCGAGCTAGGTAGTGCGTAGCATGCTAGCAGCCCAAACTACACATGGCTTGTGCCTTCCGATGTTTGCACTGCGCCACTGATCCGCGAATGCTGCTCTGGATACTTGGCAATGCTGGCCCGAAACACACCGAATCTGGAGGGGATTCCAACTTTCCCTCAAGGTAGAAGAACACTGATTGTCACTCTTCTCGTGGCCAACACATTCAACTGATTCAAGCTGGATAACACTTGCACATGCTTCGTGCACTGCTCTACATGGAAAGCACCCCCATAAGCACAAAAACAAGCTCCCGGAGGGCAATTCCATCTTCCTCCTTCAGGCCTGCAACGGGCCCCCTTCAGTTTGCCCCGACCACCACAACCCGTTCCCTTTCCGTCTTGCCGCCCACACTTGGACCCAGGTCCGCTGGGGTCGCAGTGGCACACAAATGCAGGTGCCAGCCGCGTTGCTCCCCCCCGCCCACCCGTGGGAGGACACGCATCGACCCCCTCTCGATCTTTCAGCAACATACAAAAGAACTGCCATACGCTCATTCCCCCCCTCCCGCCCACACTCTACGCTCCCGTCTGTCCAGGATCCGACTTGAGAATGTTGGTGTGCATCACCTCGTCGAGCCTGGCGGTCTGCTGCTGCACCGACTCCTCCCGGCGTTCGATATTCTCCATCCTGAACACGCTGATGACCCCCTTGCTGCTGCCGCAAAGGACGATGGGAGACGTGTCCGAGAACAGCACGCAGGACGCCTTCACACCCGGCATGACGTGCCGCGCGACGGGGTTCATGGACGAAGTGGACAGGTCCCAGATCTGCGGCATGCAGCGGCAGAATCGTTGGTGATCCGCGGCGCCGTCTGCATCCGAGCGCATTCGTACAGAGCTGCCTTGTTCACAGTGCTTTGCTGCAAAAATGGCCATTTTTTGCGCACCATGTTGTGCTCGTCGCCGTCTGACGGGTGGAAGAGTGGGAGCACTTCGTCGCGCGTTTTGGCCGATCTAGGAACGGAGGGCTGCGGGATTGTTGCACTGACGCAGTCAGCAGCGAGGCAGATAAGAGCTGAGACGGCAGAGCTACATTAGTGCACTGCAATGAGCTGCAAGCTCTGCAGTGTAAAGCACTGTGGAAAAAAAGAACCAAAGATACAGTTGCTGTTGTGCTATTTGGTCCACTCTTCACGTTGCTTGCAGTGCAATTATGTGGCCCAGCATGAAAAACACCACTGATACGCGATTTGAAACAACAGTGCATCGACACATATTTTGTGTGGACGGCCATTCTTGCCGTTGGCAAGGTACGGCAGTGCTCTGCACTGCTCGTAGATCGTTTACTGCACCATTCTTGGAGTCTCGTGGAAGCAGGCGCTGCGCCGTGTGGTGCTGCAGTGCTGGGACTTCCCATTGTGCGCAGTTTCCCTGCAGGCGGCACATAACGTTTCTATGGGCGGCGATTCCAAACCACGTTCGCGACCAGTTCCGGATTTCGCACCTCGATTCTTCCCCCTGACGTGGCGCAACCGAAGACAGTAGAATTCGTGGGGCACCAGCGGACGTCGTTGACTTCGTCGTTGGACGTGGTGAAGGTAAGCAGCGCGCTCTCCCTCCCTTCTGTCCACAGCTTGGTGGTCCAGTCGGCGCTGCAGCTGATGAACAGGCCCTGACGGAATGGCGACCACTCCGCCCTGTACACTGGGCCCATGTGACCCTGGTAGCTCTCAAGGTACTGCTCTGAGTACGACGTCGAGCACTTGTGAATCCAGCCGTCCTCGGTGCCTGACAAGGGGCGCCACACGAATCTGTTGACGAAATCCGCGGGCTATTCCCTTCACCCGCAGGTCATGAGATGAGGTTCATCGCATGGGCGTGGCTTCCTGGAGAACTGGTGACTATGTGGATCCCCCTTATTTTGATCTGTGGGCGTCCGTGACGCAAGAACAGTCGCACAAGAATGAGATCCGGAAAGGGACAGGGTGGTGAGGCATACGCCGCACTAGGAGTTAGTTTGGCTGACGCCAAATCTCCTAACGCAAGTGCTTGAGCTGAATTGATTGCATGGTAATGAAGCAGTCCTTGGTACCCACTGCAACACTAGACAAGCGGGGATCCAGAAACTGGACCTGACGGTTGCTGAGCCTTTTCTGGTACTGCCCTGGGCGCCAGGACCCAGAATGGACACCATTCTGGGTATACCCAATTCATTGCATCCTCCACAAATGGGGATTTTTAAGTGGAAAACTGCTCCCCTTGTACCAACATCGGGCTGTGGGCAGCCTCGCATCACTTCAGCGTTTGCTCATGTCACCTCCGCCAACACTGCCCTATACTCATGGTCAAGCTCAACAAGTTCCTCCACCTGCAATGTATATTCTCGTGTCCGCAGGGCTGAAGTCGAAAGACATTCCGCTTGTTAGCCGGCTGATGAAGGGGACCTGATTGGCACTCCTGGCGGCAGCATTCTTGGATCTGGGGCCGGAAGGTGCTCGGCGAGCCACCCGCTTCAGCTTCATCACGTCAGCGTACTCCAGCCCTTTGGCTATGGACCACTGCGTGACTCGGCCATCTGCGGCGTGCATTTCAAGTGATAGTAATAAGTCAAGGCCACAGTCAAGGATGTGGGAGTGCTTTCAGGACATTTTGTTTCAAATTTCTCCCCACGATTCTCTTCCCCGGTTCTGCTCGCATGCCTCTTCGGCCAGACCGTCACCAAAATGGATGCTTGTGGTCTTGCATCGCTGGGGCAGTTTCCAACAACAAAACTCTTGAGACTCCGGCCCTTATCGACAGAAGCCTGGACCACGCTGGAGCTGCCGAAATTCAAGTACCACAGTTGCTCAGACTTACTGAAGAACTCGCGCCATTTTGAGCATCTGCTAAAATGTGCCTATTTGTGCAGAATTCCATATTCGGTGTCAACAGGCGCCACAGTTGCTCACACAGACGCGACGCAGGGCTATATTGTTGGGGTTGTCGGAATGGGAGCCATCCTCATGCATCGCGCCGCTGCTCGCACCTGACGAAATGGAGATGAGAACCTCGTCCCTGTCGGCTCCCCTGTCCAGCCACTTGACTTGCCACACGGGATCAGAGTGTTTGCCGGCGTTGGCCGCGGATTCCATGGATGGCGTCTCATTCTTGGCCTGTATGTCATACATCGCCACCGTCCCGTCGTACATGCCTACGGCAAGGATGTTTGGATTGCGCGTGGAGAAATCCAACGCAGTCACGCCTGTGCACAAACATGTTCATATGCGCATGTCCCTCACAGAATCTTCTGTCCATAACCGTCACCGGTATGGGAAACCACCGTGATTCTCTCGATTTTTCAACAGCAATCAGCCCGGGGAGGGCCCATTAGGCGCACTCACTTGCGGCCGTAAGCAGGACCACAACACAAGCGGACGTCTGCAGCCAGTCTGAAAATTGTGCATTTCTGTTACAGAAATTCTGTATGGCAGTCTTCTGAACATTCATCTGTGGTGTAAATGAGCTGCATTCTGGTGACCTGTTTGAGGACTCCAGCACAGAAAACTATCTCCCACGCCCTTTTGCTCAGTGACCACAAATCCAGCAGATGGGGGCTAGGATCCATCAGCGCATATTCATCAGTGCATGTTCATATTATCCCAAGCCATTTTCTCCAGGGACCCTACAGTATTTGGATCTTCCCGGCAATCGACCTTGAGGCAGGTGGGTCATTTTAGGTGTGGCTGGATAAAGCGGTTAGATGCACGTACGTTACCATGCTTTGTCACCTTTGGTCGTGTTGAAAGTCCATAGTGGGTGCCCCGGATTTTGTAGGGACCAGAACGCCACGGCCCCTCGCGCCTCGCAGGGGTCGAAATGGAACTGTCCATAGCCTGCGGCCAGCAGATCTTGCCGAACCTTGTTCCAGGCGATGCAGGAGACATTTTGATCACGGGTGCTGTCGCAACGCCACTCCCACAGTAGATTCAGTCGGGGGCTGTCCGCTCCAGGACGCTCTGACAATTCCTGTGGGAAGCCATTCAGAATCCCGTCATTTGGCGCGATTCAGCGAGGCTTAAGTTAGATGTCCATCCTCGGGAGGCATGAGGGGCATTATCGACGCTGCTGGAAGTATGGCTAGAAGGCGCTCAGCGACGGGTAAAGTGTGATACAGGACCTTCGACCGGCGAAGCTTCGCTCATCCTTAAGGATGGCGTGGCATGGAAAAGAAACAGGCAGAAGGTCTTGCCTCAAGACAACTGGAAATAAATCAAAGTTGGAAGCGACGCAGTTATACCCTTGTTCAGAAGAACATCTCGGCGAGGATGCAGCTCGGTGCAGCTGAAGCAGCAGAAGGTTCTGAAGAGTTGCGGCGCCCAGGCGCTCGCCACAACCCACCGGGTAGCATCCTGGGATTTGGCAATCCGGCCACCGTCGCGATTGCCGCAGCGCAACACAATTCCTGCCCCCAAGGCTTGATGTTGTGCAAGCGAACGCTACAGTTGCATTGTTTAAGAATGAACCGCCGCGACGGGCGCTGATCAGATGCTCATTACAGCAAATGATACTCGAGCCCATCTACCGCAATGCGGCGAATCAAGCTCTTCGGCCCATCATCCACGATTTTGGCTTTGCCCAGATTGGGCACCTTTCCGAGCGGTGCCTATGCGCAGTTGCGGCTTCCCACCGTTGCCACCGACGACGCGTCATCCGGTCTCCCTGACGTCTCCACGCTGGACCCGCTCTCCATCCTCGCCAACCGGGGCTCCACGGTCACTTCCGCCTCTCCCGGTCTCCCGGCCTGCAGCTCGGGGACCTTGATGTCTCGATAGGAGATGAGCTTGTCCAGGTAAACGTTCTGCATGACGGCCGCGTCCACGAGGTGCAGCACGTCCAGGAGCCCGTCCAGCGTGGTCAGGGGGTCCGGCGCGTTGGGCGCCTCCACGGAGACCTCCTGCAGGTTGCTCATGGGCAGGTCGGAAGCTGCGGGGGCGGCACCACTGGTTACGCGTCGGGTGACCGGTCCATTAATGTGTGTCCAATATTGAGCTTTAGGCAATGCAGTAGATGTTGAAATGGGCCAACAAGGCTGGAAGCATAGCCACCAGTGGCATCCAAATGTCGAAATCGGATTGCCAACGAGGGGCCGCCAGATTCTATATCTTAATGTGATTATAAATCCCCGATAGTGTATTTCATGATGAGTTGATTTGATTTTTGAAAACAGTCACATTGCGTCCTCGCGTACACGTCGTTGCGATCCCACATGGCTGGCGGCGATTCTGGGAGGTTCAGCACCTGATGATTCTCTCTGGAAGGGCATAGTGCTTCCGAAGCTGACGCTGCTGACCGCGCTCCCACGATTTGGCATATACATGCTCATGTTGCTCATTTGGCTGGCTCTGTCCGGAGCGCCCGAGTCTTTTAACGGCTGCAAAGGCACACCACAAGAGGTTTTCATTCCTGGGTACTGCAATCATCCATACACCTGTGTTGAGTAGCAGCCCTCACCACATGTAGTGATAAACATGCCCCTCTTCATCGGTGAAATGAAATCCCATCAAAGGCATTAATATTTGTACGGAGACTCCCTTCTGACAGTTCAGGCGTTAATAATAAGTTCCAATCTCTCCAATACTGACTAGAAAATCGCTAAATACCCACCCGTTTTATCGGCAGGCATGTAAATTCTTTGTACAAAACTCACCCCCATGCCGGTGTATTCATTCGATGCCTGTCTCGCTGCCACTGCACCAATGACACGGAGTTGATTTTAAGAAGTGCACGTCAACGAAATCCAGAACTTGCATATTGATACAGGAAGAAGAATTTGTGATTGAATTGGTCGTTTTTGTAGTCGAATCGCACAACATGCGTCTAATTTATTATTAATGCACACCTCAAACATCTCTTATTGTTTGCATCAATGATGCTTCGCATTGTCAACAGTAAATCGCAACTATTGCCTTCTTGTTTCGCACCGTTGATGTTCCGGCTGCTGCATTGATGGTGTAGCCATCTTCATAGGACGACAGACATCATCGCCAGCGTAAATTGTGCTTCTCTAAGATGTCGTTGATGAAAATATTACAGCAATTTGTACATGATTCACTACATATTATCTGTTGGCTTTTAATACCTGTTGAATCCAAAATTTAATAGCTTCATGGCCCCGGCAACATTTGCTTCGTCTTCATTCATTTAAATGTCGCGCTCAGTGTCAGACTGTGTTGTTTTCATGATTGGAAATAACAGCAGTCTCGCCGCCGTTCATTCAGAATTTTGCCCCTACATCCCGCACCTACCTAATTTCTGGCAGGCTGCGTCCTGTTGCAGCTTGGCTGCGTTGATTTCTTGCTCCCCGGTTTCCCTTTCCGACGCGGGCGCCACGGTGTAGGCATCTTCAATGTCGCTGCGAGAGGCCTTGAGAAGCGAATGACAAGCGTCTGTCACAAGTCATGCTTGCATTAGTTGCAAGTTGACAGGTGGCCAGTCGACTGAATGTACATTGCAGACATATCCGCAACTACCAATGTGAAACCAACAGCTGCAGTACATGTCATACATGGAGTACATAGAATTAAAAATCGCATCAGTAATCCTTATCGTGCCAAGATGCAACTTTTAACCGTATGGCATCAAGCAGCGTCTTCCTTGCAATGCTTCGAACTGCGGATTTTCAAACTCGCACGGCTCGACCTCCGCAACAGTGTCCACCATTGAAAATTCCACATAATTTCGAGATGTGGCGCAAGCCCATTCCTTGTTTATTTGCATCATATTGAATACTTTCCTGTATAATCTCTGCCCAAGGGATGGCATACATGTTGGTTTCTATGCCTCGCTGAGATTTAGCTTTCCTATGGATTCAGTAGTTTCAGTTGCATTCTGCAGTGTCGAATTTCATCCTACCACCCGCAAATCCTCCCCACTGGTCTCGGAGCAACGCCAAAAGGGAGCTCAGCGTCTGCATCCTTGAATTGAGTGCTTCGTGTTGTGTGGCGTGGTGGCGACTGCCGAGAAATTATAATACAGTGCATATCTGGTTGCAGCCTTTCAAATCTAAATAGACGTATTTGAGTTTAATGAGTGCAATACATAGTACACGCATGTGCATTCATGAAGGAGCCAGCCACAGGGACGTTTATCCGATGCCTGTAAACAGGTGAGGACAAGACGCTGCGCCACTGACACATTCTATGAAAACTTCGGTTTTGAATTCTGCACATTTCCTAATCCTGCAATCGTGTGTCAGTACCTGGCAAGCGGAGGCAGACACGGAATAGGGATCGCACTGAACTTCTTTCGTTTTCAGCAGCGCGTTGAGCGTCTGCATAGTTCCGTCGCTGTAGCTGTCCCCTCCTATTCTAGATTCCAAAAGATCCTGGTACCGCTTGCTCAATTTCTCAACAGCTTCTCCCTCTGGTGTGCCTGTGGCTGCGCACGTTCCTGAACACCATTTTATTAATTAATTCGCGCTATTATTTTCCCTTGATCAATAATGCTAAAGGAGCGAAAATGTTTTCAGCTCAAGCTTTGTATCCCTGTCGGAGCGTTTCTACAAAAGCTGCAATGTCTGTTATGGAAATCTGCGGAATATCGGACCTTAACACATGTGTGAGTTGTCCACCAAAAATGGGAAATTGAGTTTTACCTGTGGGCGTGATAGCCTTAAGGCAATCGAATGCTTGGCTCTCGCAACGGCTTGGCGGGAACTGACGCGCAAGATGGACAAAAGAACAGCATGAATATTAGTTCAAGAATCATTTCAATCCACCGCTTTGAAGGCCGGAATCCTTTGCTTACATGGATAAGATCCTGGGACTGAGAATTCGTCGCAAAAATGCACGGAAAGTCCAATGTCCATCAACAATTGACCAGCTGGTCGCTTTTATGCATTTACCAGGAATGTCCAGCAGCCAGGTGACGTCGCTCTCTTCGAGCAATATCTGTTGGAACTTTTGGAGGTCCCCTTGAGTCAGCATTTCCGGTGGCTCCGGCATCTCTTCACATTTCTTCCTCTTGGCTCCTGGAGCCACGGGCATCATCGTGTTCGAAGAGAGCTTCAACACAGACACCCGCGCAGCATCGTCAGACTTACCCCCACTGCAACAGCACTGCTGCAGTGGTGGCACTAATTGCGGCTCCCTCTTTCGACCTCCATTTTCGTCAATGAATAATGGAATATTCCAGAATTATCAATGCCGCTCACTGGTACATGCGTTTCTTCATTCTCTATCAGTCCACATTTCTTACTCTTACATTGTTATCAACTATTTGGCTGCATTCAAAGGGTACTGATTATGGCTTAGGAGCACAGCTAACTTTATCAGCTGCAGTGACGGCAGCAGCAACCGTTACTGTCACAGTACCTTATGCATTGGTATTCACAATCTATAGCGAATGGCGATTGCCATTACACATGCCACCATTGCTCAAGTACTACATGTACCAAAAGTAACGGCATCAATACGGTAGGGGAAACAGAAGGCGGCGGAGCCCCACACATTGCCGTCACCTTTTGCCGTTGTGGGGCACTGAGCACCTCTGGGTTGCGCTTTCTGGGTCTTATTAACCCGGTCAGGATTACGATGTGGGGGTTGAATGTTTTCTTTTCCCTGTTTCTGAAAGATCGTTGCAGGGCACTGCATGCATTGATCCGTGTGATGATCTGAACTCATCATCGACAACTTCCACGACCGGCGTGTTCTTTTTTCGCCGTTTCAATGCATTTACTATTTCGCTTTTTCAATATCTTATCGTTCACTTATTTCCTCACCATCGAGTTTTCGTCCATCTTGTCTTCTGACGTGTCCGGGGAGGTGGTGCCGCTGGCGGAGAACATGCCGCGGCTAAAGTTGGTGGATGACATGCTGTCAAGAAAGTTCTCTGACATTTCGCTCGTGGGAGTCGCTGAATCCTCCGCGCCACGGCCGCCCGGCGCGCCGTGGGCCATGAAGGTAGGCTTCAGAGACAGCATGGGCACGGGGGTGCGATCCACACCGTCCTCGTCAATCACCTGCTCGTGGCGATCCGAGAAAACCACTAATCTCCAATGCGCGCTTTCATCTGTTGAACGCTGATTGTAATCACACTGAAATTCTGATGAAAAGGGATTTTATGGAGCTGGGTGTATGCATATGTTTATTCTGATGGCACGGAAGGCCCCTTTGAGGCAGTGAAGGAAGAATGCTTCTTTGCGGAAGTGAATGCATGTACATACGCATGCAAATAAATATGGCAAATACAAGCATTTTCGTATAGCAATTAGTGCTCTAATATTTCACAATACTCTTTCCGAATATATGCATAATTTACTCGTTTAAAGGCTCGTTGTTGTATTGCGTCAAGTATGAGGTATCCATTTTGACCGAATAGATACTCTAGGAGAAATACTCATTGTGGAAAGTGGTGGCGAAACCATATAGGACACGCCGCAAGTCGTGGATGGGTATAATCCGGTGGGGCATTTTGTAGGGGAATTCGGAGCGCAATTTGCAACATTCCGGAGTGCTCCTTATTGGGAAGGGCGCCCATTTTGATGCTCATTTCTATAGTTTGGTGTGAAGAAGTGATCGTCATGCTTTAGCGCGGCCTGATCCGGGAGTGCTTCAGGATTTGCGAAGCAAAGTTCTCTCCGGATCTTTTGATTCCATCACAAATAAAGTATCGGCCAGAATACACGGTTTCGAACTGCATAAAAATCGCGTACGTCGGTAAATTCGGTAAGCATTGATGCAGCGTTGATGGGTTGATGCAAGGGGTTCATTGGACAATGATCATGTGACACCGATGCTTGCCAACCCTCCAAAAAGGCATCTTGTGGAAGAAGGCAGTCTTGCAGGGAAGCTGCATTCACGATCCGGCACTGAGATAAATCTGGAAGTTTGGTAGGCTTTTACGAAATACTGATAGGACCTTCGATCAAAGCTAACATTCAGAGCTCGTGTCTGCAGAGCGGTATTGATGCAGCTGGCCGTCAATATTGCATCGACTCCTACCAAACTTCCGGTTGCAAAACCATGTCAAAACGTGTGAAATGCATGTACACACACACCCATCACCACTACAAGGTTTGATCCCATTTTTGCACAATAAAAACACGTTTTACACACGATTGTAATTTGGGATACACGGTACTCAATCTCCAAAACCATGTATTTTGGTATGTTTTTTCCCAGCGTGTTTCAAATTTAGGTGTGCACAAGTAGTGACTTTTTTGATTCACTCACATTGCTGTGAATGGAATTGTAAGAAAAGTCAGGCGCGCATTTGCGTCCACGAGTTTTCGGCCTCGCAGCCTCTTTTGAGAATAATGGCATCGTACTAAGTGCTTTTAAGTACTTGTTTGTACCAGTTTTCCATGATACAAGGTTGTTGTCGACACACGTGCCTCAAGGCTTCCCGGACCTGGATTTTCTCCACTCCACCGCCTTCTGTTCCACGACCTTGCTTTCCACCCATTGTGGATATCCTGCTCATTCGTTGGCTATTTCGAGCTAGATGAAGCACAGATATCATCTCAGCAAGGACAGTTTCAAGTATGCCAAATTTTGGGAATCCAATAGTAAGGGTCAGTACAATGTACTCATGTCATGAGCAATATGTAGAAACAAATGCATGAAATCGAACAGTTTTGTCGATTAATGGAATGCGAATATCAGTTCAATTCGATGAAAAACTTGTCGAATAGGGTCACCTGACATCCTGTGCATAGATCCCGTGGCGCTCCTTCGCTTGGTGTTCTTCAGGCTCATCGTGGAGTTGCGGCACCACCCAGAACTGTCCGGTTGGCCACGGTTCATGCTAGACTTTTCCGACATTGTGCTGCAGGCCGGGGTCTCCTAATGTTTACCTTTGCCTAAAGACAGAAACAGAGCCAGCATCCAACTTGCCTGTTGTTTTCGAGAAAAGTGGAATCAATGATGAAGTAGTAGATATCTACTACTTCATCATCGATGAGAATCAAATGAAATGCCGCAGAAGCATCCATAATTCACTAGCGTTACTGCCAAAAGACATATTTTACGTGGACAGACTTTCATCATGGCTGAATAGAAAATTTTATGATGCAGTGGCTTTCTTGATCTTGTATTGTTCAAGATCATATTAATAGATCTGAAATCGCGTGCGATTATTTTCATTACCTAATTCGATCGAAATCAGGGTAGAAGGACAGGCTGCTTTCAATCTGATGTTCTGGCGAGTTTCGCTTGCAGCCTAATGTGACTGTTGCAACTTCCCTAATTTCGCAAAACAGATCGAATAGTTGTTTTGACTCGGATGTGGCGACGCAACACAGGAAGTTGAACGAACTGTCATTCGATTGAAGCGCGTTCTTGTTGCTAGAAATGACAATATGAACCACATATTTTCTCCACTGTGCGGATATTCTTCCACCGGCGCTTGCTCCTCCAAGCAATTTCGCACAATCAAACAACTTATATGCAGGCTGGCTGTCTGGTATCAAATAACATATCTACAGAAGAAAGGATGATTCTTCCACTCCTGAATTTCTTGTTGCCACCACGCTGGCGATTGCTCAAACCATGGATCGAAGATTGCCTTGAAACTTGGCATTCATTGAATGATTGATTGAAAAGGAAAACGGGAAGCTGGCGGCTACCCTTTTACTTCTTTCCTCGCTCGCCTTCCTCAAGGACACATCCTTCATGATATAGTCATTCTCGAAATCTTTACTCCTGGTGCATTCCGGATTTCGTTGGCACATTTCCTTATATTGAGTATGCATGGGCGCTACTTCGCTCTGACAAAACGCGGGAGCGACTGCTACTTCCTTGCCTTGATGTGAATGTCGACATTTCTGGATTATGGCTTCTGCCTACTTTCTTCGATATGTACTTTTTCCTAGTCGCTTTCGAATTTCTTATTCACCCGGTGTGGCTAACCGTTCCGATTAGAGACCGCTACAGACCCACCTCTGTCCTGTCTGGCGGTGGGTTGCCGGAGGCAGCGCCTGTTGCGCCAAATTCAGGCCCTCCTGCGGCTGTCTCCACAGGAGCTCTGGCCGGGCACCAGCCGCTAAGGTCGCCAACCTGCTTCTCAGACTGGGCAGATCGCGGCTCCGCGCGGGACCGAAGGTCAACTCCACCAATCAACAGTTCTGGCGAAGGCCGTTTGCTCGCTTGTGGGCTCAGACTGGGCAGATCGCGGCTCCGCGCGGGACCGAAGGTCAACTCCACCAATCAACAGTTCTGGCGAAGGCCGTTTGCTCGCTTGTGGGCTGAGCTTACTCACCCAGGAGGCTCTCCTCACTCGCGAGCTGTCGACCATGGACCTCCGGCAGGGCACCCCCACGCTCGCTCGCGGTGTGCATTCTGGACCTCTTTGCGCTGCAGGGGTAGTCTACCAGGTACTGCCGCTGAAGTTAGTAGATCGCGGGCCGCACAGTGCGGGACTAATGGGATGGGTTGAAGTTTCTCGTGTGGCCGGGGAATCCTGAACATGGCCATTGCCGTGGCGGAAAAAAATGCACTCCACAGTCATGCAGATCTTCGCGCAGTTCCCTTGTTTTAGTGACACACCGATCACAACTAACTATTATGGCGACGATGACACACCTCGGTGGGCATGCTTAGACGGCGTGTGGTGGCGTTTGTGGGCGTATGCGAAATTTCTGAAGTGAATTTCATTCTTAAACAAGCTGGGTGCTTCACCCCCGACGGCACCATCATGAGTGCTTATAGGGCAAGGTGGGCGGAGGGCGCACCCTCGTTACGATGTGTGTCTCATGTGGTGGGGTTCGATCTCTAAATTTTACCACATGTACGCATATTTTACAAATTTTACGCCGCGTGGACCTAACTGCAGAAATGGTTGTGTCCCCAGTTCGGTCAAACATACGAATACTGAAATCTATACCATTTGATATTCAATCAAGTTGTATTCAATCAGCATCTCCTCCACGATTCTTACATGAACGGTTTTGATACCCGCGGTACAAATCACTTGTAGGATAAACGCACAAAATAATGCATTACCAAAGAATTGGGCTTGTTTGCAGTCTACCGTTTTATTTAATATTTGCTGCCTTTATATTGCTACCTGTTTATCTGGGGAAATTTCGCCAAATGCGTGGGAGCTCCAGCACTGGAGTCGATATTTGCCTCGATGGTGCAACCTGTTGACATGCATCGCTTCCCTGCAGCAGTCAGAGAACATGCAAGCACAGTGACAACGCATGAGCGGGTCTTGACCTGCAAGCACATCAGACTTCTCCAAGTAACGCGGACACCGAGATGCCGGAGAATGAACTGCAATCCAGAGCCAGTCGCAGGTAGAGCAGTCACGGACACACTGGGTTGGATGCGGCGACGAACACACGGTGAAAATCCAGGAGGCACTGTGCGTAGGCGGCAGAACAGACACATTGGCATTGATCCACTGTCGCTGGGAAGCAGGTTTTCTTCACTGCATGCATGCCAAGCGCCACATGCGTCCATGATATGCACCGTTAATCATCAGCTGTTTGCCTATGCTTTTTGAATGGATTACAGGGATATCGCGGTGGTTTAACCGGCACTGCACCACGGTGGTCGTTTCCTAATTGCCACATCAAGACGCACCGCACAAGACACGCACTGATAGAAACGATGGTGATTCCGCAGTTCAACGACAAGTCGCCAACGCAGCATATACGAAATATCGATACGTATGTTGTCATTAATGTCATCAACAGATTTGGTACCCCTTTTCGGATTTCGATGCTCTGTTATCATGGGAGTCCAGAATGAGGGCTGCACAGACAGCTCGTTTTGTGCACAGAACAAAACCGTCACATTCCCACACTAACCATCAACCGAGTTGCATTCAGTCGGCCACAGTCACATGCCTGCGGCAGACACATTCTCCCGCCTTCCCTTGACAGCAACCGCACGGTTTGACAGGCCGTGTCGTTGCAGCACGCCCTCACATGAGCAAATTGTCCTTTAGTGTTTCAACCCTTCCGCGTTGCAACATACCGCGCGGACAGTTTTTGAAAACAATAAAATAAATAACAATGCTTTAATCATTTTTTTGCGGAGCAACGTAAAAACCATAAAAATAACTCTCGGGACAAAAAATGCGGAGCAAAAAGCGAAGCGATAAAACAGTTTGGAGCGGAAGGGTTGAATGCACCATGGTAAATCAGCAAGCAGGCTTTCGCAGTACGAGCTCTTATTGTTAACTGTGGAAGAGCGATCCAACGCCGCGGCGATTTGCCCCCGCAGTTTCTCCTTTTCCCGTGCGAGACATGGGCAGGCTCCCGACTCGGATGCCAACGGCGGCGGCGGCGTCCCGGATGGCATGAAGGCGGACCTGGTGCCCATAACCATAGGCCTGCCCCAGAGGAGCCTCTCAGAGGAGATACTGGAGGGCAGCGACCTGGGGGAGGCAATGGAGATGTACCAACGCGCGATCTACGCGGCGGTGGATGCCCTCTGCCCCGAGACCGCCAGCCTGGGCCCAGGGGACCCTCCACACCAATTTGGAACCAGGTTCAGGGAGGCCCTGCGGCAGTACTCCGACTCGATCCACAGCATGGCGGCGGCCGCGGGGGACGAGGACAAGAAGAGGGACGGGGGGAAGCTGGGAAGGTGCCAACCGGAGCTGGCGGCCAAGTTGACGTCGGGAGGCGCGACAGGGACGTCTGAATCTGAGAGCGCCGGCCAGCAGCACGGGACCAGTTCCAGGGAGCAGTGGATTCAGAAAGCCAGCTTTCGGAAGCAGTCCACCATATCCAGGGCGTACGCGTCGCTCGTGCAGCAGGTGTGCGCTGGTGTCGCAAAGCGCGGCGCATGGGTGGGCTTTCAGCTTGCGATCAAGTGAACAGCCGGATCTGGAACAGGCATTCTGGATTGGGAGTGCGGCCGCCCACTGCCCCATGTGTGGTGCTGTAGTTTGGACCAGCAAAGAAAACTCTCCATCCCCGGCGAACCAATCCCACCCGCATTTTGGCAAGATGCCCACAAGCTGCTGAATGCCGCTGCTGCTCGCAAATCAGACATGCCTACAAGCCCCGCGGGACCACCAGGGCAACAGATTGTCACTGAGCTGACCTTGGTTCCGCAACGCGTTCGGTCGATTGGTGGGGGAAACTCACGGACCTTGGGGTCCGATTCGCTCCGCAACGTTCATCAAACCCGACGAGCGCGTGTGACTTGCCGACTGTCTTGCCCGTTATCAGGACGCCAACCCGGACAAGGATATCATGAGGGCTCTGGAGCTGTACCAGAACGCGCTGGATGTGCTGAAGAAGTTCTACGGCGAGCATCACCCCCACGTGGCGACCGCCACCACGAACATGGGGAATTTCCTGTGGATGGAGGGCGAGCTGGACAAGGCAATGGAGTTCTACGCCCAGGCGCAGTACGTATTCGAGAAGGCCCCCGGGGTGGACGACTTGGACCTCGCGGCCGTGTACACAAACATCGGGAACCTCCTGCAGGTGCGCCCACCACTGACGCATTGACCAGGGCTTCGGCACAGGCGTGGGGCCCCTTCTTTTTGCGATGCCATGCACCTGCAAACGCAGATCGTTGGAACGGGATGGATACACGCGGGGTGCGCCATATTGGGGAGTTTGGGCATAGGTGATAGGTGATGGCAGTTCCCAGGAGTTGGGAGCGGCACACCTTGTTCTGGGAAATCTGCCGTTGGTAGTCCCGACGTATCCAACATGCAGAAATCGCCACATCGGCAGTGCACAAGTTACAGCAGGACCGTATTTGGCAATCTGTATCATGTCTTTCAGGCCGCATGCAACCGGCATGTGGTGAACTGCGGGCAGGAGAGGGAGGAGCTCGAGGAAGCCCAAGAATTCCACGAGCGTGCCCTGTCCATCCTGGAGCGCCAGCTGGGACACGACAGCCTGGACGTTGCAGCGGCAGGCATCAACCTGGCTGACATCATGGAGGCGCAGGGCAACCACTCCGACGCTGCCAGCGAGTACACAGCAGCCTTGGAGACCCTGAAGGTCGTCAAGGGGCCGGAGCACACAGACATTGCTCATGTCAGTGGGAAGCTGGCGGGATGCCTGCAAGCGATGGGCGAATTCCACAAGTGAGGAACTCAAGGCACAACCAACGCCGGCAGCGGCAATGGCGACTGGAAATCTGGACTGTCTTGCTGCAGCATTGACAGCCCTCGATGCAGTTAGGCCGTAGATTCATTGGTGGACAGCGTTGCCACAGTGCTCTTGCATCTGATTCAACATAGATTCAGTTTCGGTATGACTTGATGTCAATGATAACACTGCCTGACGGCTGCTGCACAGATCGATGACAGAATATGTGCCGTTAGTGCTGGAGCACGACCGTCCAGATTCCCAGATGGGCACAACTTCCTTTCAATTGTGGAATGGCAGACACCAGTCATAAGGATAGAGACTGACGACTGGTCGCCTGCGATACAAAACCCCATTCCATCGGCATTTTTTCTCTTGCCGACCAGTGCTTGGGGCCACCCTCCCCATGCATGACGACTGTCTTGATGATTGCCTAACACCAATGGTTGGAACCAGCAGCGCCGCGACCAAGGGATTAACTTGCGTGGTCATACATTTTCGATATTGCCGCCCCAAATCCTCAAACCACTCAATTCCACTTCAAGAAATCTAACCACGAATTGGCGCCCTTTCCAATGCAGCATCCAGGGTGTAACTGAGGCACTGAATCGTATGAAAGGCAGCACCAATTGGCAACCCCAGGGGGATCAGCGCACACCGCATGGGGCCACAGCCGGTGGCTTGTGGGGAATCTGTCCCATAGATTGGTTAACTTCACCAAGCACCACAGGACAGTTCAACACAGCACACAAAACAAATCACCATGCAATGCAACACCAGCCATGCAGTCCAGCCTTCTGCGACCCTGCTGACCATTTGTACTGCTCTGCCGCCAGGGCGCTGCAATACCACAACATGGCCCTCAAGGTGTGGCAGGGTGCGGGCGAGCTGGCCAACCACAACATTGCCATTACGTATCTCAACATCGCCGGCATCTTGCAGAGCGAGGGCCTAGTGGACGACGCCATTGACCTGTACCGCCAAGCCCTGGAAAACACCGAAACCAAGCTGGGCGCCGAGCACCACCTCGTCGCCCTCATATGCACCCAACTCAGCAAGGTGCTCCAGGGGAAGGGCGAGCTGACCGAATCGATGGAGCAGCTGGACCGAGCCTTGGGGATCAGGGACAAGGTCCTTGCCGCCAGCGTAGCCAGCCTCAGGCCAGAACAACCGCAGGCACCATGACAACGAGGCTGTTGCGCAGTGCGCAAAGCACAAAGGGGGGTGGGGGGTGGGGGGTGGGGATGGGGGCAGCATGGGGCGACCGGGGTTTGCATTGCGGGGCTGACAGGAAAGTTTCCCTGCCAGGCGACCCCCGGTATTGCCTATGACCAGTCACTCCCAGTGGAGAAAGATGCAGTCACAGCAGGCTTTAGTACTGACAAAGGGGGCCATAGGATGATAGTGCAGTGGTTTCGATTGTTTAGCGCTGGAGGGCACATGGGTGCCCCTGATGATGTGCATTGTCCAAAGGTCAATCTATTCAGAGAGCCTGGTGCACCTGGATGGCCAAGTGTTGTCCCAGCACTAACGGTGGTCAGGCAAGTCTGGCTGACACTAGGTAAAAGCCACTCAGTACGCTTGCGAGCATTATTTTGAGCTTGTGTGGATTTTGATGTTATAGTTTATAGAGTTCTATTAGAAGTTCTGTCAGAAGCCTTGCAATGGTGGCCTGTGTAGGTGCGAGTTTGGCTGTTCTCAGATCAACAGTTGAACATGGAGCTCACAGTACAGCAAGCTCATACTCGAACATGGAGCTCATACTACAACATTTTTCCTGTCATAATTTTAGGACATATCAGGTCAGGTAGGATCTGCAATGTGCACAATGGCTGCATCTTAGGTGTTGCAGGCTCAGAGCACACAGCTCTAAATGTGCACAACTTGTTTCGGCACATGTGTATTAAGTTGTCAGCATGGCAGCAGCAGTTTTCGCAATGGTTATGATTCTGGTGCAGGGATGCATATCCCTATCACAGGCAGCGTTGAGTCCTACTACCAGTTCCCCATTCATTCTGGCATGAGGCCATATGGACAATGATGCAACCCCTGCAGTGTTGTGAACTACATTTGAATTGGAATTTGGTTTCCACACTAGACCCAATTCAACACCATGCCCAGATATCTCAGTACGCAATGCTGCAACTTGACTTCAGGCAATTCATTGAGGGCACAAAGGCATACGCGCTGCAGCCTGTGACACCGACCGACCAAACAATTAAAGAATCGCACAACGAATTCCTTCCTGCAGACCTCTTTCTGCATTGCTAAGTGTCCCTCAGCCCAAAAGTCAGAGGCCAACCCACAGTTCTCTCTCTCCAAGCTGCATATTGATCGCACTCTCAGGCTGTGTTACTCTCAACGCTGTTTTCTGGGTCCTGTCGGTTGAAATCCTGGACCGAAGGGTTCTTGGGTGCCTTTCCGAGAGCCTGGAGATACATGGAACACAACAAACACAATTGGAAGAAATGGAACAAGCATTTACATGGGGTACATCCTAGCAGTAACAATTCATGTGTACAGCATAGCAGTACACAGCACTACTGCAATTCAGAGAACTGTATCCTCGTGGCCAAGGCTGAATGGACTTCAGCTGTGTGAATAAAGTGCCACCGTACTTCCGAAATTGACTGAAAATGAGTTATGCCAGGTTGATGGTTGTGCACAAAGCAGAATCAAGTCCATAAATGATGTCAATATGCCCCTACCAAATTCAAATCCCAACCAATGAGGCATTAAAAGCAGCATCCATTACACTACACCGAATAGGGTATGCAACAAACATGCTGAAGCCCAACTTGGAACTAAAGCTTGACATGGCACGGTTGGGCGTCCTTGTACTCGTGAACATGCACTGCGCACTGCTGTGCCCTGCAACATAAGGAACCCACCTGCGCTGCTGACAGCATGGTAGACCAAAAACTTGACTGGTCCTGCGCAGCCGACCCAGAAGCCACCGCGGTGGCAGGCTGATTCTCACGTGTCTGGGGTTGGGATTGCTGCAACAGTGCGGGCTTTGGGGTAGGGGTGGGCGGGGCCATTCGACCACTGGTCCCGATGCAGGACCAGATGCTGTCATGCCGGAAGTCAAAGCGGCTGTACGCATCCAACACGTCCTTGATGGTCACAGATTGGTACATGGCCTTGATGTCACGCAGGCAGTCTACTGTCTTCAAGGGGACTTTATCTGACTGGAGGTGTGTCAGAAGTCCAAGCCAGTGGGCATTCGTTCTAAGATCTGACTCGTGTCTTGTGATAAGGGTGCGCTTGGCTCTGCATCGTGCACAGCACCACACTTGTTACCAACCAGCATACCCAGACGGGCGCCACAAATGCAACCACACAACCAGGTGGTGCTTGAAGCTGAAATGCAGACCCACTTACACAAGCAAAGGGCCATGCGGATCGAGAGTATGACCGATGCGAACAAGGTCAAACTGCTGCTTGAAGATCTCCAGGCAAGGTATGCAACAGCAAAAAAAACAGCAACAAGAATGGTAGGCGATTGTCAAGGAGTTTGTGCAGAAACCAGAACACAAGGATACTACATGGCAAGGTGGAATCGTCTGACCCCAAGAGGCTGAAATTCAACTCAGAATGTAATTTGCAAAAACCTACCGTGCCAATTCCCTCTCAGTGATTGTCTGTTTGGCAACATTTCTCAAAGTGTCTGCAGATGCCATCACGGCTTCATGGATCTTCTGTGGAGAAGAGGTCACATGGACAGAGAACCAGCCCCCTGGGTTCCGATCGAACTGGAACAGCTCAAATGACACGTCGTACGTCAACCCCAGCTGGTCTCTCACTGTTGTGAAGAGCCTGGAGTTGATTATCTCCGTCAGCAGTGCCAGGGTCGTCGATGGGTACAGAGGGTGGGCTCTGCGGATGGCTGTGGCAAAGCTTTGGGCCAAAGGGTTGCTGGATGGCCCCTCCGGCTCTTGTGGGGGTGACACAACCTGCAAACAGCCAAGGCCAAGGGCCAGCAACGTCAGGCACCAATAGTCAAAAGGGGGCGGCTGACATCAGGCAAATCTCAGCTAAAAACAAGTATCACAGTGCTGTAGTATTTTTGCTGAAGCTGGAGTCCTTTCATTAGTTTGGGTCGTTGGCTGCATCAACAATTGAACACGGTACACTTCCAGCAAACGGCTGCAGCAACTTTGTCACAAGCCTCTGCCTTTGTTACTGCTTCGCCCTTGAAGTGCATCTGTCTGGCCATTATAAAAGATGCCAATAAACAGTGCTGCCACTGTGCAGAAGGTGGTATTGTGGTGCTGAGTGCGTGTACAAAAGGGGACAGTGGGGATTGTCCACTCACCCGTGCTGGTGGTCCAGTTGGCAATGTGCTGCTTCCAAACATGCCCCATCGGCTGGGTGCTGGTCCAGCAATGTACCCACATGCACGTTCGTCAGAGTCCTGTAACAAATGGCATGCACAAAACCTGTTGGCTCCATTTGTTGAAAATGACATAACACAGTCCTTGCACATCAGAAGGTGGCTTTCCACACACAAGCTGGTTCCCACAATATTTGTTTCTCACTATGTGTCATGACAAGTGGAGAAGAAAGACAAGATGAACCACTCCACTTGCGGGAATGAGCTAAAGCACCACTTGGGGAGTAACCACTCAACAATTGCCACCTCACCAACACCAACAGCATTTAGGTCCAGTGCACCAGTTTGCGTCAAACAGCAATCGAGGGCCAGTGCAACCTTGCCAAGCACTGTGTGAAGTCTCAGCAATACCAAGTATTGAGAGTGCAGTTCGCTGGAACCCTTTGACAAACATGGGAAGCCACTGCTATGGCTTTGCCTGAAATGCTGTGCCCAGTTCGCCTCTACATAAGACCTATGTAGAGGAGCCTGCGCACTGTGCACAGAAACTATCTCTTGCTGGCTTGATCAGCAATAGGCAATACAAAATGGGCAACAAAGTATGGTCCACGCACCTGAAGGTGCCAGACTTGATGTCGCAGCTCTTTCGGCGGAGATGCAAACTCGATCGGCATCTCTGCAGGGAGCTGCAGGTTTGGCGTCTCGATGGTACCCATGTACTTGAGCACAAGATCAGCAACGTCCTTGGGGTCAATGTCCCCAACGATGTTGATTTCCATGTCGCGGGTGGTGAGTTGCTTTGACACCACATCCACCATACCGTCCAAAGTGAGGGCGTCGATCTCTTCAGGAGTAGTATCCATGAAGCGATGGTCGTCCCCAAACATTGACAAATACAAGCGTCGCACGCTGGCTTGTTCAAGGCTCTTCTGTTGCGTCCTACAATGAGCACACACTTCCAGGATGAGCAAATCCACCCTTTCCCAATCCTCGACACTACTCTCCCCACTGGAATCAGCAGCCAAATGGCATTGCAAGCTTAAAAGCTGGAGGCAGGTGAAGCAAGTGGGTGGCTTAGCTCGTGGTTGTGACATGAAGGGCAGGGGCGGCTCAATGCTGCTTTGATTCGGCATCTGCACAAATTACAGAATATTGGCCAGGATTCTCAATCAAACAAGACGTAGGCCATAGACATGTACACTCAACGACAGAGCACGTGTTGTCCACTGCCCATCGCATTATCAGAGACCCAGTTTCTTCAGCAGAGCGCCAGGAATGCAAGCTATGGATTGGAACAAAACACCCATTCTTGCTACCTTGTGTTCAGTGCAATTCATGGAACTGTACATTTTCAACATGAAATATGCTGAAGATACTATGTAGACATAGATACTTATTCCACAGATGCACCATTCTGTTGCAAAATCATTTCAAGCGAGTACACTGCCACAATGATGCACAGCTCGCTATCAATCTGGTAGTTGCCCCATCTTTGTCCAGAGGATGACATTTACCTGAAACTGGATGCATAAATCTGCTTTGCCCTCGCTGCTGAAGACTCCTCCCACTTGGGGTCCCCCAGGAAGAGGTGCAAGACCTGCAGGACCGCCTTCAAACCTCCCCCGCCCACAGGGAAGTTGAAGTCCATCACCAGAAATTCTTCACTCGGCTCCAGGACGCAGTTGATCAGCCTCGACACACAAAACAGCTCAGTCTGGTCCCTGGACCACTTGCCTACAGTCCCTGATTCAGACAACGCCCTTGTGCCGATCGCACTTGCTCCCAAACCATCAGGGCCCATCTCAAGCTTGTCGCAGAACCTCCCCCCTGGCACAACCATCCGCATCACCGCCGACTTGGGCTCATTATCTGTGTGCACGTAATTGACCCTGATGCCGTTTGACAGGCGGCGTTGGTAGATTTTGGTTGCCGGATCGAAACTCGTTGTGGGGTCATCGGCCGAGGCGCCGGGCATTGGTACATAACTGGGCCGCCGTGCATCTGCATAAGAACACAGGAATCTAGGATCCTTCACATGCTCATCGACAGCAGTCCGAGCATGGTGTCCTAAAGGGTCTTCCCCTGAACACTGGGCCAAAGCACCACAGGAACCCATGGCCTGACTGCGCCAACCGCATGGATTGTTGAACACTGGTGGAATAACTCTCCAAGAGGGCCTGCATTCTACCAGGGCAGTGCTTGGTGACACTTTGCGTTGGCAAATGCAAGGAATGCAGATTTCCACTGTCCAGCTTGAAACAACTTCTAGCCAAGAAAAATGCGCCAGGGACAAAAAGCAGTTCACTGCAAACTAAATACGGCAGACACAAATCTCCACACAGCAGTTGTGTCACACACACCTATGATAGTCGCCAGTTCCTCCTCCGACACCAAATCATCTGGCACTTCCACATCCACCCCAGCCTCCACTGTTATGGATGTGTCCATGAGGGCATCAGCTATCTCCTGCTCTGTAATCTCAAATCTAACTGCTCCGTCAGGAACAACGTAGTCGCTGAGGTCGTCATCGTCATCCATGGCAGATACATCTGGCATTGTATCCACTTCCACATGCTGCATGGTTGCCATGCTCGCACCTCGCTGCATGGGCATGCCGCTCCCAGTGCTCATGCCGCTGGCATCCATGAACGCTGGGACGCATGCAACGATTGACGTTGCACGGGTCGGGCCGGGATGGACCCACTCATCAGGATTCAAAGCAGCCTCAGCCAGCACCTTTGTCAGACACAGAGATTTCATCAGTGTTCCCCAACAACGTGCTTTTTGTTCGTTCAGAAGCAGATTGATGCAAACTCGCTGCCACAGCAGACGCCAGACATTTTCCTTCAGCCACTGACAGGTATCCCATTTCTCTGGCAGTCTGTCCTTATCTGTCTCTCTTGTCAAGATGGAAGCTGCAGAGATGGAACTCGGGACAAGGTTTAGCCACAAGGTGCAAGCATATACTTCATCCCTCACAGACACAAGGACAGTGCTATTCCCGTAGGACAAATGAGTCAATGCCAACTTCCACAGTGCTTACCTCCCTTTCTCTACCATAGTCTGAAGCAAATGAAAGAAGGGACCGCGCCAGTCCATTGACTTCCTCCAGCTTGATATGCTCCGCAGCCTTGACCACAACAGCATGCTGGGCCCTCTGGTCCATCACAATGTGCCCAAGTGCCAGGCTCTCCATCAAAAAGTCCAATCCATCGATGCTTGGAATGCTGTCCGTCAGGTCTGCTGCCTGTTCGCTGTCCCTCAGCAAAGCATCCTTCAACACGCCACACACAACCAGTACAATTCACAGAACATTTTGGCAATCAGTGGTGTGAGCCACTTGCATGTCCCAGTGGCCAGCAGTGTGGTTCACTGCCACAGTAACAGGTCTTTGACTGGTCACCATCTATCTAAGCAACAGAAGTAAAGAGTCATAATATGCACAGGACAATTGCCACACGCACCAATCATGTGTGCTGAAATGGAGAAAGCACAAAGTTGGCCGATCAACGTGTTGAAGATTGGTCCCGGTGAACTGCGCAGGGCTCCAGCAGCCACAAGGGACAACACAATGGCCAATCGAGAGCAACCTGCACAGCCTTACCAGAGCCATGCTGCTGGAACTGTGTTTGCCAATGGGTGGGACAGAGCTGCTGTTGGACGTCCGGTCCTAGCCACTTTTGTTTTATCCATCCCCTATTTTCTTAGGTTGCTGTAGAAGGTTACTGTTGAAATATGATACTGTCCCAGCATCGTATTGCAGGACCACCATGGTGCGCGACAACAGCATAATCAGCCATTCACCTTGTATCTCTCAAGCTCTCCTGGCTTCACACCATGCCTCTGCAGCCGACGTACTTCCTCCAGGGCAACTCTGACAGCTCCGCGCCAGTCGCAGGGTTCTGAGGTTATCGTCAAGGTTGAGACACAGCAGCCCTCACGTCCAGAGTCTGAGATATCGATTTCGATGCCCATGAAAGGGGGATCCTGCTGGCTATATCTGTAGGTACCAAATGTGCAGGTCAATCAACCTGTAAGTGGTGAGAAGAATCAGATTGGCACCAAATCCAGTCTGTAGGAGCATTTCAACAGTGTCAGCCAAATATCCTGCCCACAACCAGGGGCGACAACAAAAGGTCTTGCAGCCCTGGAATGGTGGAACAGCCACAAGCACAGCATCTGGTCCAATCCCTGACCAAACCCATTTGGGGCATTGATCTTACCGGGCATTTATTCTAAACTGTAGCACAGAGAGGATTGTCCGCAACATCAATAGGTACTGAAGGCCTCCTTCCTTGGTGATGGGCTGCACTGGCAGCTTGCAGAACACAGACAGCATGAAGTGCTGCAGCAAGGGGTGTTTGAAAATGTCCACTTTCGCAGGCTCTTCGTCATCGGCCAATTCAAAGCACCCCATCTTGTGCTCAACAGGCGGCCTGATGCATGCACAGCATGTCCATAATGCCATAGCAAATACGCATTTGAAGCTCACAGATTACCAAGCCTAAGTTTGCAGCTGTTTGCTTGGTCTCTGAACTGGAATCGAGCGCCTTCCAATCTCCAAGCAAAAGACACACTGGGCTCAGGCAAAGCTGGCTGACATGCAGCGGCAAGGGGATGTCCCTGATGGCACTGGTTCTATCAAGGCTGTTACAAGTCCACAACCAGGTATTGCCAACACCAGCCAAATGTACAAATAGCTTGTCATCACGTAAAGACTGAACGAGAGCAACACTGCAGACAACAACAGCAGCTCAAGGCAAAATCCACATTTGTCAACAGTATCCCACAGAAACCACTAAACTTCTGAATGCCAAAGTCTGCTAGCATTCTGTCATGAATGCAGGAAGTAAACCGGCCACCTTATCTTGTGCCGCCGCCTTGAGGGATCGGCCACTAGAGCTGAGGCACCATTGGACCCATTTCCACCTGATGACTCTCCAGCGGGCTGCAGTGGGGCTACCTCCTCCGCAGGTGGCACATTTCCAAATGTCTCTTCAATCAGTGTCTTCACCCCCTCCACACCCCCATCCAACTCTCCCACCACATACAGGGTAGTGTTGGCAGGAAAATACCTAAGGAACACAACAAAGCCAGTGAGCAACCCCTGGGATTGGCAGACAACACAAAAGGCACATTCAGCAATGAAAGCTGCCACACAAGAGCAGATGCTTCTACAAGTTTTGCCAGCAATGCTATGGGACTGGGCACCACAAGGCTGCGGGACAATCCATGGAGGAGCAATACACAAACATTGGCCAACATACCTGCTTACACTGACAGTTCCAACCAGCACCAGACACAACAATCTACAACTTTTTGTTCATCTGTGCATCATTGGCATCAATACTACAGGTATCCTGAAACATGCACCCACAAATCACCACGAACAGGGGCATACCTCGCAAACACATCCAACTTTCCAAACTGCATGTGACACACACACGCGCACACACACACACACACACACACACTGGCACTGTACAAACTAGCCAGCAGAGTCAATGAATAAGACACAGCCCTTAAATCCGGGCACCCGTTTCTCACCACTTTCGCCAGTAATCCTTGAGCATGTCTCCAGTCCAAGTCTTGATCTGGTCAGTCTTGCCGATGGGGAAGCGCCTCCCAAGGGCATTCTCTTTGTGCAAGTATTTCAGCAGCTGGCAGTCCACACGGTACTCTATAGTGTTCATCATCTGGGCCTCCGAAAGCACAGCCCTGCGCTCCTTCTCTATTCGGCTGTAAAGAAACTGCGGTTCAAATGCAATTTCCTCCAATGCATCGAGCACCTGAAGCAAACGACACAAACATGTCGATGATCCTGCTGATCCAAAAGAATATATTGAACATTGTGAGTATTGAACACACTGATGCTGATCAAGCTCTGGCCTTCAACAAAGAACCCTCAGAAAATGGATGTTGGCAGCCTGTGCCTCCAGGGTTGCTTCAGTGACATATGGACAAAAAACAAGGATGTGCCTTGTGTTCACTTGCATCGTGTTTGGCAGATGCTTCTGGGCAGCATTTTGCACTTCTTCCAAGTCTAACCCATGCTGAAGTTCAATCCACCAACCATCATCTCTTGCCCAAGGTCAACCTTCTCGCAGCAAAATTCTCACCATGGAAAACCAGCAAAACTTAAAAGGGCAATAAGCTATGTGATAAGACCACATAGAAAGGTCCTGAACATCCAGTCAACAGCATCCCCTCTCAGATGATCAACACTATGAATGCTGGTTCCTCCTGCCTGACCAACATTTCAACACTATGCACCACATTATGAAGACCACAAAATGAAACCATGCAAAACATTGATGTCCCCATGGTAATAATAATCCTTGTTGATACAAACACTGACTGAGCACCAAACATATGCATCCTCTGTTGATTGGTTGAACCGCCTCAAGCCAGCCACTGTTGCATCACAGCACTAAGCATACACAAACAGAAGAATTGTATCTTGGGCTAGCCACCAGCACGTACATCTGGACTTACAAGCACTTTTGCTGAAGCTGCCCAGCTTCAGCCATAAGCTGAACCTAACATGTTCCATACTGAGTCCCAGAGTCTCCATCACAAGCATCAAGCACGAGACAAAGCCCGGTGCGATCTAGCCCATGTCATCCTTCCTCATCGCTCAGAAGACCCACCTGTGGAAGCATGCGCTGGCCAGTGGAGGCGTTCACCAACGGAGAGTGCACATGGAACACAGTGTGGTGAAAATCTGTGTATGCATTGGATCGTGCCCCAGTCCCCAGCAGCCCCTCTCTCTTGCGGCTGCCCAGGAAGGTGACATGTTCCACAAGGTGCGCCAACCCCTGCTGCTCTTTCGTCTCGTCGACGCTGCCTGCATGGACCTCAAGATGGGCCTCAAAGCGATTTGGAGGCGTCTTGTTGGGGAACAGGACGTACCGCATGCCATTCTTCAGTTCGCCAACAACCATGTCAGGATGCTGGGGGATTTCTGCGTCCAGAAAGGACTGTGCATCTTCCGCTGCGACCTGCAGGATGCGGATGGGCGCATTGCCTGTCAGCTTACCAGGGTTACAAAATCCTGCTCATGGGGGGCGAAATTCGCGATGCATTTTCTCCACACTTGAAAGATGGACAACAAAACAGTTAGGTTGTGGGCCAAAACAGGCGCTTCAAGCACAACAGACCCGTGCAGGACAAACCAGATACCACTGTAGCCATGCTGCCATGCTCGAATTATACCTCCGTGCGAGCAAAAGGGAACCCACAAGGTGCACATCCACCCTGTTGTCAGATAACAGTGTAGAGTTTCAGCAGGACAACCCAGCCAGATCCACACAAATTTCTCAGTCCGCCAAAGAGTGCGCTCCAACTTACCAGCGTTGCACACACTATCAGGGAAGGCCTCTTTTGGTGATAGCTGATGGCGATGAGGGGGCGAGCAGTTGAAGAGCGGAACGATGGCATGAGCACGGGCTGACCAACGATGCTCTTCTTCAGCACCCAGCCCAAACACCTGCATGGGCATCACGGCTGCCTCAGGAGGTCGTGCAGAAGCTTGCCAGACGCTTTTAAAATCAAGGCGCCGGCGCAAAGCTCATTTCCTTCAAGACAGGGCATTTCGTGCAAGGCGTTCGTCCAGTCTTCAGCAAACGTTTGGTGCATCTATTCGATACAGCTGATGACGCGCAAGCCTCAGATACCATCACGGGAAGCACAGAAAACAAACAAATTGGGTGCACAGGGCTCAACACATCCGCAGGGCGATCCACCGCACAGGAGGCAGGTGTGGGAACAGATCGAGAGACAGGCGTCAATTCACAGTGCCCCGCACGATCGACTGCCCATCCGTCTCATTGACCACAACCACCCAGCCCATCGCTCGCTTCAAACACATTCACCACAGGACCCCACACCGCAGCCTCGGTCCCGGGGCGCGGCCGCGCACCAAATTTGGTCGCGCCCGCCGGCGCGGGCCAGAACATGCGCCCATTGCCCCCCGCCCCCACCGAGGTTCCTCCAGATTGCCGCCCGCCCGGGCCTCCACAAACTCCGCACCTCTGCTTCGGCGCCGCGGACGCCCTCCGGCCCCCCGTGCGGCCCTTCATCCTCGCCATGGCCGTCGCGCCCCTGTGGCACCATCGCGCGGACAGCGCCCGCGGGCATCCCGGCGGGGCGGTTTTGCTCGCGGGGTCCCCTCCCGCGACCGCAGCGGTCAGGCCCATCGCGGGCAGGCGGCGGGGAGCGTCGCGGGGGGGGGCTGCGCGGCTGTGGCGCGCGGCGCGTGTGGTGGGGATGGGCGGCGTGTGCAGGGCAACAAGCACCCCCGCACGCCGTTCAGTGACCGGCCAGCAACATGTGGCGCCCGGGGGGCCCTTGGTGCCTGCCTGGGGTTTTTGAAGGTTTGCTGTGCGCATTTTGTCGAATTCCGTAATGTCGGTGTTTTTCGGGACGCCCGACTCTGTTCAGAAGCGAGGAAGGCAGTCCCGTTTCGCTGTCGCTGCGCTGTTGCCTGTGGTGTCATTGTTCGTCTGGTGGCGATTTATTTGCCAAGGGCGCTACCTGCTAGGTTCAGAGTTTGAACTTCTGCCTTTTTGACCTTAAGGACGGCAAGGTACCTGAAACGGGGCTGCTTGCACAGGTGTGCACGTATGGCCCCACCACCACCACCAACACCGAATGGAGTTGATTCTTGCGATCCTGATTTTCTGAGTGTCCAACAGACGAAAATGAGAATCCCGCTGGCTTCCACATATGGAGCGCGAGTTTTTTTTTAATTATTTTGTCAATTTGCCTATGAGTCGAATGGACGAGAACAAACAAATTATGTCAAGTGATTAGATGTGTCAAATAATGTGATAGTCACGAAAAGGGGATCGCCTACACTGCCCGCGGGAGCGCATTGTCTGCATTCTTTTTGCGCACATTTGTATGTGTCTGCTCACCTGTGAAATTTCGCGCATAATTATATTCGGGGGCTCGTTCACGGCAACCACGCTGCCGTGCCTTGCATCGCCATGCGGGCAAGCCCAGACACGCACCGGGAGGTATGGATGAGTAATTAAACACACATAAGTACTCATTCATCAGCATCATGCACTTAAAGTTCAAGGGCGAATCCCATGGCAATTTCGCGAAACATTGCACATACCTTGCCATCCGCCATTATGGTTGAGGGTGTGGCAGGAATGAAAACAAAGGAGTTGGAGACAATGCGTGCGAGGGATTGACGCAGCCAGCCAGCGGGCAGCCAGGGTCGCGGCCGCGGGGGGTCCCCCACCGGGAATGTGTCAAATCGCGCTCCCCGTGAACTAAAATGGGCGCAACGCCTAGTTAAGAGGCTGCACAACATTTGTGTGTCATTGGATGGGACTGCTGACCAAGCCCAAGGTTGGCTGTGGTGAAGGAAACCAAATATGCAGAAGAACGCGTAGTTCCACAAACTGCAACTCGGTGTTCCGTCATCAGGGGCCGGCAAGCCAATACTAACAGTATATATAGTATACTAACAATATATGCAGCACATCGATCTACATTCCATACATGTGGGTCACTCAAATGCAAGATTCTTTCCGTAACCCTACCTATTTCGCCCATGAAACTAGGGAACTGGTGCTTGAATCCACTGAAGGCAGGAATTTTGAACAAAGAGTTTCGTTTCGGGTTGTTCGCGTTGCAAATGTAGTTCAGCATGTACGTGGGCGCAGAGTTGCGTTGTATCACCTTTGGAAAACTCATAAATTGCCTACAGCACAACGTATAGGGGGGTCATTCCCAGGCCCTTTCGGCTGCGGGTGTACGACGGAGAACGCGTGTGTCGTATGTTAGCACGGATACGCCTTCGGGTGCTGTTGCATTGTGAGAGAGAGGACGGCTTGCATGTACCGCATCGAGAGATGTGCTTTGATAAATGCGCCTCAAGATATTCTGGGGAAAATGCGGTGGATGCTGAAACTGGCCATCAAGTGCTATCACCAATACTTGGGGGTGGAAATTCATCGGAAGATTAAACAGGCACAAAATTCAAATGTTCAAAGCAAAGAAACCTATGGAACCGTGCAGTGGATATTCGGACCCAAATTTCGATGAATCGCAATGCTGTCTACTATACTGTTATGGGTCGCCAAATAATGATCACAAATGAGGATCATGTATAAGGAGGGGGCTCGACTTGACTGCGACTGGCTGGCGCCCCTACTGCGACATCTGCTCCGGACACCTGGTCACTTGTCACAGGGACAATGCAACTTTAATGGCTTTATGAGCCTTACATGGGCTGGGAATCTCCTGTGAGAGGCAAAAGCGCGAAAGTACAGATGAAATTGACACACTCAACGTGCTGGGACATGGCAGAAGAGGACGGCAGGCAGAGAATGACACGGGCACGCCCACTTGATGTACAGTGGAAAGGGCGAGAAGGAGTCCCTTACACTTTACCACTACTCCTACTGACATGGCATTCTAGTACAAGGAAAAATCCCTCTCACGTCAAATGGAAGAGGATCCAACCCCATGCGCTTACACGGGACGTGTTGCGCTTGCTATCTCAGACTCCAGACTCCAAGTGCTATTGCGGGTGGCATCGTCTGTGAAAACATGCCGTCCCAGTCGACTGACAGCGAAGGGGGTCTCAGTGAGACATTCGGTGCAGCGGTGAGAGAATGGCATGGGGACTTCGGCTTGCCGCAGCCCCATGACATATCCACGCTCTGTCAAGAGATTATGGATGCCATGAAGGTTCGGGAGGAAGCTTTAGACGGTCGCCATGTGACGGTTCTGGGCGACGGGGAGACCGTCTTTGATGCCAAATGGCGCCGGCTGCGAGATCTCCAAGACGCGATTCTGACTGAATGGCGCGAATCGCAACGACGATACCCATTCCTGGCGCAACAAGTCGAGGCACTTGCGGAGCACTTCGAGAAATCGCTAGATACTGGAGGTGTGGCGAAGGAAGTTGTCGCCCAGAATCGGCGCATATTCCGGCATCGTTTGATGTCCTGTGCTGAGCGCGAATGGGACATCGTCATCTCGGAGGTGGACAGATTCAGGTCGCGCGCATGGCACAACGCTACGGTGACTGAGCGTGCCATCGAAATCGTAGAGGCAAAGATAGCGGCGCGTAAAGGCCTGATCCGTAAGCGTTTCTTTAGGGGTCTAACCGGGGGCAGCTCCATTCAGGAGATCATAGACAAGGATATCGAGTTGGGAGTTCTGTTGGCTGACCTGGAAAAACTGTATCGACTACCCCCTGGAGCGGGTCCCCAGGAAGGAGTGACCCAATGGTTCCTCCAGGCGGTGTCAGCCCATGGCAGGCGGAATCGTGAGATGGTCCTAGATAGGGAAAATTTGGTTTTGGAGAGGCAAGTGCGTGGCTGGTTAAGGGGAGACAGGGAATTGAATGTGGACCATATGGAGCCTGTTGTGTCGTCCTCTGCAGCTTGTTCGGGGAGTCCTCCCCTTGATGGGGGGGAGGAAGTTGAACAGGGGCGACAGGAAAGGCCTGGGACTAAGAGGCCACGTGAATAGGGTGGATGCTGAGCTGAACTGGGCACATGTCATGAACAAAAGCTGTAATTGGATGGCATGCGGTGTCCATGTTGTCGCACGTCATGTCCTTCCCTGGCCAGTGAAGCGTACATGGATCCCATGACCTGTGCTCATGTCTCTTTCCCTCGCGGTTGGGAGCGTCGTCAGTCGCGGGAGACAGCGTGATGCTTGTCGGACTACCCAGTTGCATATGGAGGTCAAGAATCCATGTGAATCGTAGCATGGGATACATGTCCGCATGGACGCTGGCCGTGCGGCTGGCTTGCACATCAGATGAGGCGTTGGACTTTGACCTGACTGACTAGGCCGTGCTGGACACGGAAGATGACTGATGTTGACGTTACTGCCCGTTGAGGGGACCTACGATATCCCAGATGGTGTGACATGGCACTCTCGGGACTCAGCCAAATATGGAGCGTGCGTAAGGTCCTGGTAAGGCGGCCGTGTGGTTGCATGGGTGTGAGGAACGGCTGGGAGTGCATGCTGACCGAGACGGCCCGTCACCATCCCAGGAATCGCTGACTCGTGGCGTGGGAATTGTATCCGTGCGACATGACGGTGGGAGGCGTATGGATACGATCCCCTGACGAAGTCGCGTCGATGCGCCGAGCGGTTGAGCGACGGGCGGAGCGACAAGACGATCCGTCGCCGGACCATGTGTCAGAGGAGGAGAGAGAGAGGGAGTGGAGCGCGGCCCAAGTCATAGACGCACTGGACTTCGCCGAGATGTTGGTGCGTCAGGCGGGAGCGGGGGCGCAGGCGATAGCAGACAGGTGGAGGGACACTGTCGAGACGGTTTGGCGGGAATCCGACCCTAGCCATCAGATGCCAGGCGATATTCTCGAGGCGTTCGATAGGAATACGGCCAACCGTCTTCGGGCTTCGACGCTGGAGCTGGACATGCAGCTGTGGGCCGTTCAGGTTCAGCGGATGTCAGGGACGGAGCCTGAAAGGGCTAGGATTTTGGAGGCAGTCATGGCATGGGTTTGTGGGAGGCGCTGGCGTACGGAAATTTTTGATCTGGGGATCTGAGGGAAAAGAGATGGTGTGCGGGGATAGGGACTGCAAGTTATTGTCATGTCAGTGAATCGAACGTATAGTATTGATCCGGAATAAGAGAGAATCTCTGATGAGGTAAAAAGGGAGTTTGATGTCCCATGACCCTTTTTGAGATCCGTGGGGCTATTTTTGTGGCCCGTATGGGCATCCGACTGCCCTTCTTGCTGTCGCTTGCCCCGACTGTTGGTGGGGCGTGTGAGTGGAGGGTGGCAGGGGACATGTACTCGAACAACTTGTAAGAGGAGATTCGATGGTCTAATGCTTCTGGCTGCCGGTTGTGCGTGGCTCTTGCGTATCACTGGCGATCGGCTGCATGTGAATTCGTTGTCTCGCGTTTGAAATCCCTGCGAATCTGTCGTATCGTCCCAGACAGGTGACAAGCGAATCCCAGGCATTCCAGTAGGCCCATTATCTCAGTATGGGGCCATGTGCATGCTTTCAATACTGTATATATTACTAATTATTGTATGCTATGCACTGCTGTTTGACACGATCGCATGCCATGGCCATGAAAGCACCAGCCTGGCACACGCGTCCGTGAGCGCATCGAGCTTTTAAGAGAATTCAGTTTTGGATCACCCAGCCAGAACATTTATGAGTCGCTCTTCAACCAATCCTTCACGTGTGCAATCCCGACAGATTTGGATCAAAAGTGGCAGCAGCATTGGCACAGGCGACGAACCATGCAAGTTTGACGCTATATGCATACGAAATGACGCATGCATACACCAAAAAATGGCAGATTGAGTGGCCAGGAATGATCAGATGCCCGGTACGTGCTCGAAAAAGGCGTTGTAGGGGACCTAGGCAGGTGAATCGTTGACGGCCATAACTGGTTTATGAGGAATCAAGCTGATGACCCAAGAGTACAATTCATCAAGATGAGAATCATTGCTGGGCATGATGCCCGCCACTATCGTGCGCTGACACTTGAGCGTAAGTTTCGAAACAAATATGATGAGAAGATTAATCCTGAATTATGTCGCAGAAAGATCGATTGTGGCATGATGGGCTTGACGTACTTGATCTTGATCTTGATCTCGCGCCCCCATAATTGTTTACAGATTAGAATCAGATTACAATTATGGCCGATATGGTAGTATATTTGCCGAGACTGCGGGATTTTGTCTTCCATAATCAAAGGCCATGCCATGGATGAACGCGAGCTAAAGAGAAGTTTGCCAAGATGAGTATGCTCGCAAGCATTCTTTTGTGCGCACATATGCGGTTAATCATTTGCACTCTTCTAGAAACGTGGACATGATATGTTGAGTATCCCATCTTCAATGGCTTACTTCAGCATTTGGAAGTGAGATGCAACGTGTTGCTCTCCCGCTAACATTGTCTTTTTGTTCTCCCAAACAACCTGAGATGTGTTTTTCGCAATGCCGATGTGTAATTTGTGAGGTTGTTACGGTGTTGCAACTGTATCCTGTGGATGGTCATGCATTCGACGTCCATTGTCTTCCACTGGCATGTGTTTTGACAATTTTCTGTTGCGCGACGATTTTTCCTCACTGGAGCAGGCTGATAGCTTGGATACGTTCTTCTATGTGGGCTCTGTGTCAATCACTGCCCCGACTGGGGCTGTTCGCGGCCTGCTGTCTGAACCCAGGGGTTTGAGGTGTTTCTGAGTTTGCAAGGGGCCGGAAGTCCGTGAATTCTATGCACAACTGCAACCTCTAAGGTAACAATTTTTTGAGACTGTTACTGTCTGGATTTGGATCTGAATTCCATTGTGGACAATTCAGGGTAAGGGAATTCTGAAACCACTACGAGAACAGGGGGATCATGGCCTAACCGTTGCAATTTTATTCTGGCAGAGGCATGCTGTGCATCGGTCCATGAACTGCATCGGTTGGCAAGACGATGGGAGGACTGCAGTTTCCAGATGGCAGGGTGCAGGCACCCTGGATGCTAATAAAAAGCAGGTTCAGCGCATCTGAAGTGAGCATGCGTAGTGCAGGGTCCACGTTGATTGCAGACAACATTCTGCATAGAGTTCACTCGTACTCTGCGAATATGGCATGGTGTTCGAAACAACGAGGTGCTTCCACACTAATTTCTAAACCCATCTATGAAGCGCGATTTCATGGAATTCGATAAACCAAGTTCGCTGTTGAATCAGTACTCCAGTGGGTTCATCGTCACTGTCCTTCTTCGAAGAAGGGCACAGCTACCTGCCGTTGGCCTTCCCTGTCCTGCTTCCTTGCGCGGTATGTGGCATTTTTGATGGGTTCAATGATGATCCATCAGTCATGAATGGGACCGTCATGAATGTGTGCAACAGGAGGCTCTCTTGTGCTGTCGCCTTTGCGTGCCACACACAATCCAGCTTGCATCGCGCCCCGCTTCCCCGCTTCGGCGAACACCCACCTCCCGATCGCTGCAAGCGCCCATGCCCTGCCAAGCGGCAGGCTTCAGGACTCTTGATCAAGCGCACCAAGCGGTGCGTGGAAACTCCCAGGCGTGATCCACGGAGGCGATCGCCTCTCAGACAAGATGGACAACTACCACGTGATCGACCTTGTGGGAGAAGGCTCCTTTGGGAAGGTGCGGCGATGTCACGCGAAGCCGTGACAAGCCTTTGTCCGCGTTTGGGCGGCCGCCGTGGGCGTGCGATGGCTGTGGAATGTTTGGGTTGCGCCCCCGTGGGCACGTTTTCGTTGGCATCCAGGCATTGCTAAGGGAGCGGGCGGAGTGTTGTGCCTCAAACTGGCACCACGCGCAGTCGCTGTCGACTGGACCACGACCGCAAAACAGCACTTACGTTCAACATCCACCTCGTCCTGCCGTGGGCTTGCCACGGCTGTGGTCCACCCCGTTCGCCGCTTGCTTGTGATCAGTGTCCTGTGCTGAGACCGACAGCGTCCCTGGCGCTACGGCTGACAAAAGACAGTGTCGAGGTTTTGGATTTGTACAAAAGGCGAGCGGAGGGTCTCAGGCCAGTGCGCTGATGCCGGACGGTGGCCAGGGGAGCTATCTGAAACCCTCGTTGTGGAACTACGATCCAAAGTACTGAAGTTGTAAATCGTGAAGCCCACACAGCCCGCACTGCAGCACACAGAACACAAGCAAGCCTCCCGTTCATGCATGGGAGGCCTAAGCAATGGTGCGGACCACTGGCACAGAAAAGCCACAGGCACAGCCTTGGTCTCAGTTTAGAGATTTGGAACAATTTTGAGCAGTTTTACCTGGTTCCTTCTGATTCGAACTTGTGTGCTTGGAAAATTCTAAGACCGCGGTTGCAGGAGTTGTGACAGAGGACCTCCCTAGATCGGCTGTGGTGGGATGTGTTGCTGGCCATTGCTGCAGGCATGCCACATTGTTATCTCTTGAGTACTTCATACTATTGCCAATACCAACGTTGGTGATGGCATCAGCAATGGCATCAGTCTATTCAGCATTGCAGTTTTGTGACTGGCATTACACAGACTGCTCACACTTGCCTCCAGCTAGATGTCCCTACCAGTGACGATCGAAATCTGCAACAATGTGCATGCCAGCTCTTCTCTACTGTTTAGAGCACTATGCGAAGGCAGCAGCAGAGAGAGGCATGGCTCAAACACCTGTGTCAATTGAGCCCAAAAGAGAAGCAATTGAATACAACACACGGGGCCAAGCAATCCAAAGAAGCTGATGAACCGCATCTTGATGCAGTCGAAAGCTTGTTGCAGCACAATTAACATTCATCTCTGTACTTGTGTATTGAAAAATCTTTGCAAATGAAATGATTTTGGTTTGTGGAATGGCTGAGTGCTTCATGATGGGTGCCAGCCGGTGGGGCTGGATTGTGCAGTCAAGAAATGCGATCCCACCCGTGCTTCCCAGTGGAATGAGCAGCTTTTGCTGGCAGCTATGGCAGATGGTGTTCGGCTTAAATTGGGCTTTCTTGTGGAAACATACACTCCGAGCAAGTTTCCGCTCCTTCTTGGGCCAGCTGTCACGTGTCCTTGACTGAATGACATGTTGGTGGGGTGCTCTCAGATGGTTTATTGACACAGCACTGCAGCTCTGCGTATGAAGAAAACCCGGGAGCAATGTACCCTGTTGTCCATAGTGGTGGAGCACTTGGAACACGCCCACTGCATGCCAGAATTGAACATGTGGAGTTGGGTGGCCATACAGGTCAAGTCAACAGGCCAGACAGCCGGCATGCACTTGGTCGAATCACAAAACCACAAGCATTGTGCCAGGCTGACCTGGAATCTTTAGCCTGCAACAGTATGCTAGCAGTACCTGTACCAAAATAAGCAACAATTTGGAGTGCCAGGCGTCTCGTCATATGAGCCATCACAAAGTATCATCACATAGTTGTTATATTAACATGTTTCAGGTTGGTTGGTCACAAGATCTACTTTGAATACACAATCGATTCTGGGCAGTCACCTATGCTGTGACCTGTTCCTCCTTGAGCGCTGAGTGGGGTGCCGCTCCCAGCCCAATTCTGTGCCTTAGATCGGAAATGGAACAGAACGGCAATTGGAGTCATTAACGCGTAATGTTGAGGATATCCATGACACATCGTATATTTTTTTCGAATACGCAGATGCTGAGCGTATTTTGAATGGGGAAGGTGTATCGGGCACAATGCGCTGGTGCCGCACCATATGCACATATCCGACATGGACATATGGGCGGCTGCGAGTTCTTTCTGCCTCGTTCCTTTCCGGAAATAAGTTCGCAGGGCACGAATTCAAAGTTTGAACTTCAAACAGAATTGCAGAATTGGGATTCAGAAAGGCTTATGCATGCCACGCAGAATGGAAATTGGCTGCCTATCGAAATGAAAGATGTGGGGGTTCAGGTGTACAAGGGGCGTCGTCGCTGCACTGGGCAAATTACCGCCATGAAGTTCATAATGAAGCATGGGAAGAGCGAAAAGGACATCAGGAATTTGCGGCAGGAGATAGAGATTCTCAGGCACCTGCGACATGAGAACATCATACAGATGTTGGACACGTTCGAGACAAAGAGCGACTTCTGTGTCGTCACTGGTGGGTTGGTGTCCCACCGCCACCTCCCCAAGTTGTACAAATCAGAACTACGTTGCGATAATGAGCAGCGATGAAGGAGCAGCAAGAGCATTCAACGGGTCGACGGCAGCATCCCACTTGGGGAATGTTGGTCCCCGAATTCTGTTGCTATAGAGGAGGGAGTGGAAGCATTTGCACGCGTGCAAAGCAGCACAAAGCAACCAGCACTTTAGGCAGCACCAGCACAGCTCTGGTAGCATCCTTTGCGCAGATGGAGAGATGAATCGAGCACTGCCTTGATCAAGGCACCCAAGGCGATCAAGGTCTTGCCAATGCACCCGTGCAATCCAGCCAGTTTGAAAGGCGCGCGTGGACATTCGTTACCTCGAACGCGTGCTGGTGCTCCTGCGTAGATCACCCAAACTCAGATGCCCTTTGGGGGCATGTTTTCAGCGTATGTGACGGCGCACTGCCGTCCTGCAGAGTTTGCGCATGGGGAGCTGTTTGAAATTTTGGAGGACGACAAGTATCTTCCGGAAGACGTCGTGAGGGACATATCCAAGCAGCTCGTGCGGGCGCTGCACTACCTCCACAGCAACAGGATCATCCACAGGGACATGAAGCCACAGAACATCCTGGTCGGAGCGGACGGATGCGTCAAACTCTGCGATTTCGGCTTCGCCCGAGCCATGTCGTGCAGCACCATGGTGTTGACCTCCATAAAGGGCACGCCCCTGTACATGGCGCCAGAGCTCGTCCAGGAGCAGCCGTACACCCACACGGTGCGGCCAGAGCAGCGGCATGGGCACCTTTTTGGACATTCAACAAATCAGAGATTCTGGATTCGCGGTGCAAACATGTCAATGTTGAGCCCGTTCAATGTATGGAGAGCTCCGATAAATGGCATAACAGTCACACAAATGTCCGTACTTTTCATTTCCGGACATGAAGTCATCAAGCACACGAAGGTCATTTGGTTTAGTGTGTTTTTGTATTTAAGGGCTGTAGGTCCCTATTGCCCTACATGGGCACATTTTTGGGCATTCAACAAATCAGAGATTCTGTATTCGCGGTTCAAAAATGAGCCCGTTCAACTGTGCAACGTGAAGGCAGCGCAGCAAATGGTCTGTTGGCAGGTATGACTGCCGAAGGATACGCTGCTTTAGATACCGCAGGGCAAGCCATCAACACGATTATGTATGGAGGGCTTCGATAAATGTCATAACAATGACACAAATGTCCTTACTTTTCATTTCCGGACATGAAGTCATGAAGCTCATGAAGGTCATTTGGTTTAGCGTGGTTTCATATTTAAGGGCTGTAGGTCCCTATTGCCCTACATGACCTTCATGACTCTTTCATGGCCTTCATATTCGGTAACGATAGGTCTTGGACTATCCTTGGCGATGGCAGCATGCGGTTATGCTTGAGTGACAGTCTGACTGAAGCAATGCACGAGGATAAGGTCACCAGTTGCGCTGCCCGGTGCACAGGTGGATCTTTGGTCCCTGGGGATCATTCTCTACGAGCTACACACGGGCTACCCGCCCTTCTACACCAACAGCATTTACTCCCTCATCCACCACATCGTACGGGATCCAGTCAAGTTCCCCGCCAACATATCACCCGAGTTCAAGTCGTTCCTGAAGGGCCTGTTGCAAAAGAAGCCCTCGGACAGGCTGGGATGGCCCAAGCTGCTGAGCCACCCATTCGTGGCGGAGACGCAGACAGAGAAGCTTAAGCGGGAGAAGGCGCTGGCGGACGCCATGAGTGACACGGAAGGGGTCCGTGCGTGGAAGGCGAGTGCCATGAACTGGTGGAAAATGGCCCCCAGACGTCGCCAAGAGATTGCGTAATCACCCAATGCTTAGCATTGAAGCATGGGAAAAGTGCTGAAGCACGTGATCCAGTCCTGTTGCAATCAACACAACACTGCTGGTGCACGAATTGAGCCTATTAACATGGTCTCAACATGGATGCAAATTAGCTGTAACTACGAGCTTGTTGCCTGTCACGCACCTCTTTGGCACCAGGGCAAGCCTGTTCACAAGCAGTTAACGCCAGTTGAAATCAGCAAAAAAAATTGCACGTTCACCCACCATCTGCGATTATGGCGACGGCTCCCAGCGAATTCGCGATATCCTTGGTACCAAATGTCGAATTAGTAGCAAGTGCTTTAATGCGGGCGACACTAATGGCAGCTCCGCTTTGCTCACATTCAAACACGAGTAGCACGCCGTTGACGAAGGAAGCGACGGGCTTATCACCATTGCCCGCTGTGGGAAGCGCGTGGACATGCACCGACATGTCGGACGCCGGTCCGCTTGAGGGTGGAATTTCCGACGATGGATTGGCTCGCTCGCCCCGCAGGAAGAGCATACAACATCGCAAATTGAGCTGATGTTCCTGAACCGAATTGCACTGCGGATGCTACTGGAACCGCATTATCTGACCTGATAGTATTCTATTTGCGCTAAGCGCGCTGCCAACACACGCATAACAGATATACAGGATTGAGGGCTGACTACACGCAAGTCAGACCTCACCAGTGCAGCGACAGTTGATAATTTCTGTCAGAACTTGTAACAAGAAAGTTAAAGTACCAGTTTGCAGCCTGATTGAATCGTGGGAAGGTATGTTGTGCGTAAAAATATGGATTTGCGTCTCTGGCACTCACAAATTATCACGTCAACGGTTTAGAGCTCGAGCGCGGCAGCGGCAATTGCAAGCCGTGCAACTAGGACATTCGCCAAGGCTTCACCAAAAAGTACGCTCGACGGACAAACTCCTCAGCCTTAGAAATGTCACCATGTCAACGTTGGCTTCAAGGCAATGGGCGATTGCAGCTGCAGACAAGAATGCAGTGCAAATGGAGCAGGTTTTTGTTTCCCAAGGACTTAAAATGCTTAACCAACGGACATGAACATGTCATAACCTTGCAAGCTTCCCTGATGAAGTCACCGTTTTTAAAAACACGTTTTGAGTACCCCGACATAATCGTCGTAACACTTTCGGAAAATTTGAGTTGCTGGTGAAGACGAGAGCGGCGTACAAGGGCCACGCTTTTAATGCACGTGCTTAAATTTCTCCCGGACTCAGCGTCCAATGCAGATAACTTTTGCCCGAGATCTCTGCCGCTGAGGTCTATTTTCTCAGCAAAACAGGGCCCTTGATGCTGTCGAACACAGGGAGAAGATGGAGCAATTGCTGGTGCGGCACAGGCTGCGGCCGCCCGTTCCCACTGCACCAGCCCTCCCACGCCAGCCACACCAGAGCCTCGAGCAGCGCATACACCCGTCTTCGGTCGCTCTGCAGGAGCAGCACCAAGACGGAACCCCTTCACCGGACTTCCCAGAGAGGGCGAATCAGGTACCAATCGAAGGGACTTGACCCCCGCAGTCTCTAACGGCTCAGGAGGCGCATCTCATTCTCGGAGCCCCAGGAGCCCTCAAAGCGTGACTGGTGGGTGATTATGTTTGGTGTGTTTCTGAAGAACTCCCGAAGATGTGGTATGAATGGAGGATGCGGATTGCCTGCTTGGATGTAGGCCCAAATGCAATATGGGCTTGCTCATATTCATCGCCAACTCATTTAATGTTACTATGGAGTCGATTTCACACTGTCTAGGCGGTGCATTACTCCCTCAGAGTAATTATTGATGGTTTGTCCAGACTCCACGGAACCGGAAATGCTTGGAATGAACAATGTTCTCAAATGCAAAACACAGCCACGTCACATCAACAACACAGGATGTACGCCCCCATAAACCAATGCACCTATTTACTTCTTGCCGGTGCAACTTGGTGATCAGGTATTCAGCGGCAATGGACGCGATGTCCTCGTATTGTGCAAAGGTGTACAAATCATTTGAATGCAATTCCAATATCACGATCGTCTGAAAGTCGTTTTCCCTCATTGAAAATGCTGTTCTTTAGCACCCTCGTGCCTTGCCTCACCGACATCGGGGCGGTCTACCCATGGCGATGCGGCGGAGCGCCAACCCCCGGGAGCAGCTCACGGAGCCCTGGAGGTGTCGCCTGCGGCATCGGAGAGGTCCGCAAACGGCATGAACCAAAGGCCCGAGGAGGGAGAAACACGTCACATCAATAATTCGTGCACATCGAGTGAACAACGCCATGAAGAAGAGCTCCGAAATCTGGGGAGCTTGTTGCCAAGCCTGGAAGCCAGTGCCGCTACACCTGAAGGGTGCATGGGTGAGATTTGGCCCAGAATTCTCGCCCTTGTCAGTTCTTCACTGTCTCCCATCTTCTCAGCCACATTACCATCGTCTCCTGTCAGGCGCAGCGCCCGAAATTGCCCTGTTCTCTGAATTGCAGTCAGAAAGGCTGTCGCCCCTGTGCCAACCTTCCTTGTGCGAGCAATGCATCATATGGATGCGCGCTTGCAGAGGCCGCCATCTGCGTTACCGGCGGAATGCACAACCCGCTCCCAGCTGTCGGTGCAGCTCTACTCCCTCTTCCAATGCCTTTTTGATGGCATCCGACCCTGAGTTTAGGTTGGCTACGTTTTCCTCATCAGGTCTGTGGGACGACGAGTGCGGTGTTAGAATGATAATGTCGCATCTTCAAGCTCCTGCCACCGAGTCTCCAAGACTCCGGTGGATCCGCTCCTCGGATCTGCGAAGGCTGCTGAAGGTGGCTGGCAGACTGCTGCAATTCCGGAAGGAAACTCCGGAATCGGATCGATTGGGCTGCGCAATTGCCGACATTGCACGACAGAGTCTGCAAGTAGATCCACAGGCAATCGAAACGACTCTCGCTGTCCTTCAAGCCATCAGGCAAGCGGAGGCGGGTGAGCAATTGGCAAATGGCAGTTTAGTTCATGGGATTCTCATTTGAGTACTGAAAGCCGTTTCAACACATTTTGCCCTTCGCAAACTTTCACTAGACCAGGTACTGGTGCGCAAAAGGCTGCAATGATATGGCAATCATTCATAAAGGTAATTGTTTCAGGATCCCATACGATCTTGATGAAGGCATATCGACAATTTCAATGCATTTCCTTCAGAAGCTGGATGCGCAATCCAGGGGATCCCCGCACCCCTGAATTAGAGCCACCCGACCCTGAAGAGCGCGTATCGCCCCAAAGGTCGTGCGCCCATGCTCGAACCTTCGGCTCGGGTGCAACCGCGAGGCGATCTGCGCCCTGTCGCTTTTTGAAACAGGCACCGCATTTCCAAATCGACTTGACAACTCGCAAGCTGGCGAACTCAATGACGCGCAGTACTATTAACAGGAGCAGCGAGGCAGAAAGCTGCAAACAGCTACACATTCATCACGCACTCGGAAACGCCGAAGCTGTGCTGGGACCTCCTGAATATCAGTCCATCCGTTCCCGGCTCCAGCGAAGTTGCCGCCGCGGCGATGGGCACACTGAGCGACGCTATGCAGCGCTCCCAGACCGCCGTGTGCGGTTCCATGAGGGGCCCTGCACTGAGGAAGGCGGAGGAGTTAATGAAGTATGTCGTTGACGCGGGGGTCCCGGATCGGGTGTGTTTCTGGCTGGAGAAGTCGACTGAGCGTGTCGAAGGTGAGGCACGCGGATTTATTTCCGGCGGAACTATTGGACAGCAAGTATGCAGCGCAACCAACTTCTGCTGTCTTCATAAGTCAGGACAGATAGCGCTGGGCCTCACTGGTTGTGGATCTCATGCTGTCGGCAATATATTTTTCAACACAGACATGTGCATCCAAAGCACTTTTTGTCCTTGAACGGCGTGCTTTATGTTTTCTTCCTTCATTCTGTTGTGGAGATTTGCTTCCTTAGGTGGTCATTGGACCAGGACGCGCTCTGAGCAGCATCGAAATTGCCTTGTGCGCAACGGCGCACGGCGCAGTCTTGTTGCAGTGTAGGCATAGGAAATGCTCGAACGGTATCGACTTGCTGATACTTTTCAATGCAGATGTTGATTGAAAACGGGAGACCGCATGCCCTGGAGCATCTGGCGATGAGCAATCATGACAAATTTCACTGGCTCTTGTTGGTGACAATCAGTTTGTGAACTTCGAGGTGTTTTCCTTTTGGCACAGAGATGTCCGCGCAGGCAATGCGCGCATGGCACGCGAATAAAACACACATCGGAACACATCAAAAGACGTTCGCGCGCTTGAAGACAGTTAATTCGTAACTGAATTTCCGGTTAATGGGTAGATCGCAGCAGGATTTTGGCGAGCGCTCTCCGTCTGCTGGCCAGCATGGTGCACTGCGCCCCTGGCCAGAACTCCTCTCGCAGCATCTCCGAACACTTTCCCTTCGCTCAGTACGTGGCGGGGCGCGTGAGAACATCGGAGTCCGGAATGGGCCATCCCGCGGGCGAGGCCGTGCGCGCTGCAGTCGGCCAGGCGCTGGTTGACTGTGAGGGAGCCTTGGGTGCCGTTCGGGACTGTCTTGAGATGGAAGTGCAAGGCATGGATGAGTCCGCAATGCAGGTGATGATCAACTGCCAGACGCTGGGACGGACCGCGTGTTCCAGTGGCGCATTTCTCAAACTGATTGTGCAAGGGGACCTTTTTCTGTACTGCGAGGCCAGTATTCGCCTGCGCACAACTGACCTATCTTCTGCTTACATCCAGGTGGTGGAAAGCAAGACAGTTGCCGAAACGCTGTACACCATTGCACCCATTTGCATGCAAGAAACTTGGACTGTTCGAAATACTTACACTCAGATTGGGATCGCCAACACGCGGTACTTTTCTATAGAATGAAGTACGTGCCGCCCGCCCCCACCCCACACCCCGAAGGGAGCACAGAATGTAGTAAAAAGTCGGACATTCACTCGACGAGCGATGGTAAGGACGTGATGCCAGGAGCTCAAAATCCATTACCGACACCACCTTCGCTCGTAGCAATTCTCAGGTAATGCAGAGAACAGGCGTTGCTGCGATAATAGAGGGTTGGGAATTGCATGCTTGAAAAGAGCTGAGTGGGGAATCCCTGGAGGTCGACAGTTTGGAAGCTGACTTGGACACTGACCGCTTGAAGGAGTGTGACGTACAAGGCCTGCATTGTTTTCAACTTATCAGCGGCGCTTAGGCATCTTGTATTATGTAATATTATGTAAGTTTTGGCAGTTTTCTCATTGCTTAACATCTCGAATCTGGAGCCTTACTGCCTCAATGTCAATTTGACGTCGAGCGTACCAATTTCGGCATCATGCGGCTCCCAAATTTTAGACTACCAGAAGAGGACATGTTTCTGAAAGGAAGGGAGAAACGACACATTACGTCATTAAGCCAACAATTTGAACTTCAGTTTCCGCATCTCAACGTGGTTCGTGCTTGTTCAAATATTGTGGTTGCTACCAACTTTGGTGGCAGCCGTAATGTTCAAACAAAGGACGAGACATATTTGGCCATCACTGCGGACGTGAGATCCAGCCAGTGGGTGCACGTTGTTAGAACTTCCTTCGCGCCCAGTCATCAGCCGTGTAAGAACTGTTTCTGTGCTTAAAAAGTTGGCCAGCGCCGACCACTTTCGGAAAGATATTAAATATTCGGAAATTTTCTAAAGTACGAGAATGCTCGTGTGCACAGATTCTTCTGCATTGTACAAGATCATGCGACGCCTTGTGCGACAAAGCGGTAAAAGCCAAATGCCCAGAGATTCTCCTTGACTTCAAGGATTCTCCGAAGGGAGCCTCGGCACTCCTCACTCTGGCGACCGTTGTCACCACCGTCCACTCAGGCCCATCCACGGTTTTAGGTACAGGCACGGACAGACATTGCAGCTCAGACTGCAGCCGTCTTCTGTTGAATATTTTCAGCACATTGGAGGACGTGGCCTCACTCTCAGAAGATGCTTGTTGCTGGGCCGCGAAGGGGCGATGGCCTTTGATTAACTGGGAATAAATGCAATTCTCATTTCCAATGATCAATTCCTACATATTGAACCGCTAAAATTGACGTTAAAGTGTGCAATTCTCCGAATCAGTTTCAACATGTTCATGGAATTATCAAATTGCGGCGCTCTGGTTACAACGAGCGGAGAACCTCTTGGGACTCCAGACTACATGTAGTGGCCATATTGACTCGTTTGAAACCGCGGGTGCATAATTTTGAACAATTCACTACCGCCCAATACAGAATGGCATGGTTTGAAATCAATAATCCATGCATTCAGTGCTTTTGCTTGCTCACATGAATGTGGAAATTGCAATGGAGCTTGATTATTTGATTGCACTCAAGCCATGGGAGAGCACACGATCTCTATCAGTTTGACAGGCAGACATGCATTCTGCAAAATGGGCAGTTCTTCTTTAGTAGACGATTCCTGATGCCAGTTGTCTGGTGTTGACCTCGCTCCAGGATGGAAAGTCGGCCCGGCGTGCGAAGTTATCAAATCCCTGCTTTCCCTTTTGCACTCGTCCGTGCGTAACGACCCCCAGCTCGCCTGTGCCGCCTGCGTAGCCATATCTGCATATCTTCGATGCACGATCAACGCGATTCTCGAGCGATGGTCATCTCCCAATACCGGAGCTGCCCGAAGGATGGACGCCTCCAAAGATGTCGTACTGCCTTTCATGGAGCTCTTCACTGAGGTCAGGTGTGCCTTCTCACCGTCGGAACGCTTGCGCCATGATGTTGATCTTCATGAGTCACACACATTGTGCAATGTGACCACTGGGCATCCTTGCATGCACGAGACATACAAAATTCAATTGAGGGCATGCATTATTTTTGCGGAAACGTTCTCAATGTTCGGAGGTATTTTATGGGCACTTTGTGGACAAGCGCAATTTGTTTTTATTTTTAAAATCCCACCACCACAAGGCGAGTAGCAATGTTGTTTGCAGTGGGCCCCCCCGCGTTTCCTTCCCAATGCTCTTTAGCAACTCGTGGGCGGAGTTCTCGTCTATCAAGTGTAACAATTCGTGTCTGGTATCGAAAGCGCACCTTTTCTGCTGATGTTTGCTCCAGCCTCCACAGAAAATGGCGAATTGATTACGCGTGACTGCTTTAAACCGGGGAAGCGTGTGTTGCCGTGTTGTCGCAGCCATGAGGCGCAACATTGGTCACGACTGTGGTGAAGCCATCATGGCAAAATATTGAATACATTGGCTGTTCCTTTCGCATTCTTGAGCACAGCTGTAGTGGCACTCCCGCCTGAATGCCCTGCGCCAACGGCATGTGCTGTTCAGGTACCGCTGGCGGCGCTGCGCAATATTTTTGCCCTAGGATCTGGACATTCGGTTCCGAAAATGGAGGCAGTAGAAGGCGTCCCATGCAGGTATATTCAGAACAAGCTCCCTGCCTGTGGTGGAGATAAAAACACGCTTAAAGCCGACAAAGTGCGAATTTCGGACGTACATGGACACTGCATGTAATAGAAAGAAGCGGTAAAATACTGCAAGTTATGTGCCATTTTGCTTGATGCGCTAAATAGCCAGTATTCAACGCATGAATTTTCTTGCGTCAAGTGGTTTTATGGGTTGTCATGAGGACTGAGTGTGGCATCGCGCGCAGCCACACGAAGATGCTTACCAAAGTGTGTGGTTTATCATCGAATGGTGGTTTAAGCAACGCATCGCCACTCTGGCAGTATTCACTTGGGAGACTTGGCATTGAAGGAAGTCGCACTCTAGACAACGGGAGGACTCAGCCCTGAGCATGGACTTGCACCGGCAAGAAATGTGTCCCGTTTCATTCAGAATCCGTCGGACAAAAATATTGCGGATCCAGAGACATGGCCATGCACTCTCCCATATCCTGGCCGTATCCCAAGCTATGGGCGCCCATATCCTGGATACGGAGCGTCCATATCCACGATAAGCACACCCAGGACACACCTCCAATGTCATATTCGATATCCAGGATATGGGGAGCCTCTATCTCCCATCACATGTCAAGGAAATGGGACTTTCCCCATATGTCTGTCTGTATGTAAGCGCCGTGAAATATAAAGAACTTCTTCCTGCTAATTGTGCACTGCCGGTTGCTTTTTTAAGGGCGTTTCGCCACCTGTGCCGCAGGAACAAAGCAGTCCTTGTCTCGTGGTGTCAAATACTTTCTGAGGATTTGATTTCAGCAATTGACATATATTAACATGTCTGTATATATAGACCAGAATTAGACGATCCGTGACGCAACTTATTCTGTGTGGCACGGACCACCTTGCAATGTCAAGTGCGGGAATGGAATTCTTGCGGTCAGCGTGGGTGCCACAAAAAAAAGCTACCGAGCACTAATTCTCGCACCCGTTTCATCTGCAGATGCTCATGTGCCTTCGCTTATTCTACACGATGGAAATGTAAAAACGCTGCTGCATTGCCCAAAAAAAGAGTCATTCATGCATTCGTGACGAGCAAATTTCATTGCGAAGAAAATAGCATGACTATTTCCTTTGTGCAGGTAGCCGATCATCCGGAGCTCTCCTGGAGAGCTCCGGATGATCGGATATCTGCACAAAGGAAATAGTTCAAATGGACCACGTGATATTGAACCCCAATCTTCTCCTGCGTCGTTCTCTCATGCCCACTCGTATGCACCCAAGCACACGCCGTTGCTTAATCCGCTGCCCATCCCTGACGCATTTTTTTGCTGCAGTTGCAACTCATGACATTGATTTTTTTGACATCAGCGACGACGATTGCGGCAGCGAAAATCTCTGCAGGATCTGAATTCAGAATTTCCGCCGTATAAAGCTTCATCCGAAATTCTGCAGGACTGGCATCTGCGATGGCGTCCTGTGCATCCTGGCCACCCTTACTTGTGTGTTGGAAATCGACCATTTCGAGGCGCAGTGGCCAGCAGTGGCCCACATTTTCTTCCACGAAGGCATGCTCAGCTGCATTGCCGGCATGCTCGCACCAGACAGGGAAAATCCCACGTTGGAAGTCTCTCCCTCTGGGTTGCAGCACGCTATGGATGCCCTGTTTAGGCTCGCCGTGCCCATGAGCAAGGTAAGTAACGACCAGCAACAGTGGCCAACCAAAGGGGCACTACGTCTTGTGCCATGCGTTGCAAACGCATTCCATGGAACGCTCCATAGTTTACGCGCAAGTATTGCTGCTTAAACAGCTGTAGATTTCTCTAAACACTGAAAATGTAGGGTGGTATGCATGGTGAGCCGTAGACGAGCATATGCGGGGGAATCAATGATTTTGCCTCGAGGAGCATCGCAGCAACCAATGACATTCCTGATGATTGGGTGAGCCATTGTCGGCTATTCTCCGGGGCGGAAACATCCACACCATTCTATCCCAATCAAGAACCTTTTCAACATCCCTATTGCCGGAGTTGACCTGAAGTTGCCGAGGCAACATAAATCCACTCATCTCTGGCTTAATGGACTTTTGGCTTCAGGGGAACGACCAGGAAGCGCGGACGGCGTCTTCGGTATTCGAGAGTATTCTGCATCTGCTGCATGAATCTCATTTAATGGCACTGGTCGCGTGGCCGGCCACTCTCGGTGAGTGATAAGTCAGTGTCACTTTCCGCCATTAAATTGCATAAATTCCCATCATTGCATTTGCCGTTGCAGGGCAAGACAGTGGCCTCGCACTTCGAATCGACGTCGTGCATGGAAACAATTGGAAGGCTGCTTTACCAACATTCAATTGAATAATTTATACATGCATTGAATTTAAAATTCAATCCAGCCTTCTGCGCCACACGTGAACAAATAAATTAATACAGACATTAAGGCGAAGAAAGAAATGAAACTAACGAAATCGCTGCATCCATATAAATGGTGACGCATATCTGCTGATCAACGAACTATGAATCTTCTGCGTGGGTTGCATCTCAAAACACCGACCAGCCTAATCCCACACATATTCAGTACGGTAGGGTACAAGTAACCCTGTGCAAAATCTGGCACATCGTAAACACGGCCACCGTTTAGTCGATAACGAATCCAATGCTGGAATCCCTGGCTCCGGTTTTGGTCATTCGCGATTATGGCAGGCGAATCCATCGGGAGGTTGTCGTGGCCGCGCTTTCATGTCATCATATCAGAAGCCCTGCAATGAGCATGTCAAACTGCGATTTGGGCAGCCTGAATGTCGTCGGCACAACAATATCTATAGATACAACCTGCTCCCCACCACCAGACGGCATGAAGTTTCACCACTGCCTGCCAAGGGCAAATCCAGAAGACTAGCAAGTACACAGAGCACAGAGTGCGAGAAGGTGTATAGGAGGTTCTAGGGATGCGTGTCGTCCATCTGGTGTACATGGCCGAAGCACACGTGTGACAAGATATTCATCGCAACATTGTCCCATCTTCGATCATCACGGTGACTCATCCAGGCACGCAACAACCCTCCTTTTGGAAAGAAACGGTGCAAGACACAGCACTTGCAGTACCGGCTTGTACCACTCTGACAGACCCAACAGCCAACCATGCACACGCACCACCCAGTGCCGCCGTGAGGACGGCATTTCAATTTCACGATATCCCTTTGACCGTGTCGCAACCGGCCGCGTTCGGCTCGATTCACTCACCTTTGTATATTTTGTCGCATTAAGCGCTCTCGCCAGCAAGTACAGCGGCAAATACACTAGGAAAAAAAGGGCCAAATAACACTTTTCCGAACACACATAAAGCAAACTTCATCAAAGTTCTGCACGCTAAGAACACAACAATAACACAAACCCGTAAACTTTGTACACGTTTGAACACGTGTTATTTGGCCCTTTTTTTCCTAGTGATAAGCGGATTTAAGAGCACCCTCTGCTTTATCCACTGCTGCCTCTTACTTCACTTTACCGCAAACAGATCTTCGCCATTGCAGCCAAACTCACCATCGATTAGTGATCGCATCCGAACCCTCACCTCCCAAGCCCATACAGCAGCGCAGAGCTCCTGTCTCCGTCGTGCACATGCACTTGCTTGCAAGGTGACGCATTTTATCAGCCTCACACGGCGATCACCATATGAGATGAATGGATCAATTCAATTCATTGTTGGCGCTGCTCACGAGCCGTGACTCTGCAACGCTGCCTCCGCACAGGCGGTGGTAGGCAGGGCGTCGCAAAATTGGCGTCGCGGATCTGCGGCTTCCTGCAGCAACACGTTCCCACCCCAGGCGCTGCGGCCGTCCCCGCGACGGCGTCCGCGCTGAGCCGCGTGATGAAGGAGGAGGGTGGCATGAAGGCGCTGCTGGGAGCCCTGGACATGATCAACACCGAGGACTGGGGCGGCCCTGTGTTCCTCGTTTCGCGCCTGGTGCTCGGCGACAACAGCCAGGCGGTGGCCTTTGTCTCCGCTGGGGGACTGGAGGCGGGCTTGATGAAGGTGCGGAGGGATTTGGAGACCAGTGCGTGCTGTTTGCGCGTTGAGGTGCTTCTGGGAACCAAAAATGTGCTCCATACATTGGAGCAACTCGCTTTAAAGGAATGCATTGGGTGCTGTAAGCGCATGCCTTGCGCAGACACAGCCACCGTGGCGGAGAGTGGCACCGATGCCAGTCGTTCAACTCCCACGTTAGGGGCGCTGATTGAAGTGGCGGTCGGCATTCGAGCACCCCAGAGATGCGTGGCTGTCTCGCCCCGCACATCACACAGACTGCGGAGGACTGCACAGTGAACTTACAGTAGGAGGAATATCTGAAGCAATCCGCGTAGATCATGCAGAGAAGCGCAGACCCAAACCTTCCTTCGGGCTGCGTAGCAGCTCCGTTGTGGCAGGAAATTTGAGGGAACCACGCTGCATATACGGACGTATAGCATGAGCAAAGAACAGACGTTCGTGGGCTGAGCGCAGTTTACACACTGTCAGTGACGGCAACGCTGGCAAATATTCTGAGAATATTGACAAGACTCGTCTGTTTCTCCCTCAGGGAGGTGCTCAGGCGCCGAGACACCTCCTTCTGGAGATTGATTCCAGTAGCCAATCGCTAACAAAACCTGCAGAACCCCTCGACATTGAGAAAACCTCCAGAGCCCAATGAGTTAGGCCTGTGAGTAGGGGCCCCTGCAGCAGAGGTGACTTTATCCATTCACGTGCAGATCGCTTCCCATTTGAGCCAAAGCCGTCTATTTGTGGCAGAGGCGCCAGGCCTCCACGCTGACGCGCTACTGCTGTGGCCTCTAGAGTCCCAACCTCGGGCGACGCCGGCGCTGCGGACCCCCAGCCGTCTTCCCAACTCCTTTCGGAGACGTTGCTAGGGATCGCGTTGTCGTCGCCGCCGACGTCGCCAGAGATTGGGCCTTGTCTTGCTGTGGAACCACCGCGCTAAAAACGCTCATGTGGCTCTCACCTGCCTTAGAAAGTGCTGATGACAGTACTATTAAATTGCAAAATAAATTTCGTCACCGAAAAGTACTAACATGGCGGGATTTTCAGAAAATGAGCGTGGCGTCAGGGGCGCTGAACTGTGGGTTAATCTTGCCTGCGCAGAAGCTGCTGAGTGTCGGCACGCCATGTCAAATCCTGGTGGACACCCTGCTGATCGTCAGCCAGCTGTCTCGCGTGAACCGCGACTACTATGAGGCCATCGCCAAGGCCGGAGTCCTGGGGCTGCTGAAGCCCCTCCTGACGCACGTCAATGGCAACGTTCGGGCTCGCACGTGCAACCTGATCGGCAACCTCTGCCGCCACTCGGGCTTCTTCTACGCCGCCCTGAAATCCCACCAAATGGTGCCCTTGCTCATAGAGCGGTGCTCAGATCCCGACACCCCGACGCGAAAGTTTGCGTGTTTTGCGATCGGCAACGCTGGCTTCCATAACCAGGTGACCAGTCTGCCGGAATTCGAAGGATCAGGTCCCCGTCATGAAGGCGCACTGTGCTTCGAAATAATATTACTGCCTGCACCAAATCGGTGCCTGCCTGCACTAAGTCACGTGCCCACTATGTCCTAACCTCAGTTTTAGGTTTACCTTTAGGTTTAGGGTGAGTTTTAGGGTTAGAATGAGGGTTGGGGTAGGTTTCGGTTTCGGTTTTAGGGTTTGGTTTCAGGTTTAGGTTTTACGTTTTAGGTTTTGGGGTTTAGGTTAGGTTAGTCTTGGATGGATTTGGTGCAAGCAGTCACCGATTTAGTGCAGAAAGACACCGATTTGGTGCAGCCAGTAATTGTATGCCCTGTGCTTCGCCGCCCCCGTGGGCATCGTCAGGCTGACTGTGGTCTGAAACGCAATTCCGTGGGGCAAAAAGCCGTCATCAATACAGAACCGAATGCAGAAATGGGCACAAACAATGCCCAAAGTTGGTCTTGCTCCTCGCAATTGCCCGCGTTCGAACCTTGTGAAGTGAGGAACCTAGCGCCTAGGATGCCTAGCTGCGGCTTCGGGGCAGCGCTGGTTACATGAGGTCCCGTGCGTTGAGAGGATGCGCTCACAGTCTGTGCCAGGCGGTGAACGTCCAGCGCTGCGCAGGTCCTGTACGACGAGCTGCGGCCCGCCATCCCGGCGCTCGTTGGCCTCATCCGCAACGAGCCCGACAACAAGACGAGGGCCAACGCCGCCGGTGCCGTCGGCAACCTGGTTCGCAACTCCCCGCTCCTGTGCAAGGAGGTCGTGGCAGCGGACTCCATACCGGCGCTGCTGGACCTGATCGCCAGCACGCAGGACCAGTGCGGCCAGGGGTCGCCCGTCCGCGTGGCCCTGTTCTCGCTTGGCAACATCTGCGCCAACAGGGAGTGCCACCCGGTGGTGCTCATGCACACGCCGGGCACCCTCATCCTCAAGCTCAGGCACAGCCCGGATGCCCAGATCCAGAAGTACGCCGAGCGCCTCATGTCGAAATTGGACGGCAAGTTGGACCTGAGATCGGTTGGCGGGGAGATGGATGTCATGACCCCTTGCGGCGTGGAGGTGCGAGCCACGGGGGACGGGCCGGCACCGCCTTCGTCGTGAGTTCAGGGCCGTCCCCATGATGACTCTTACTGGGCCCCTGGCGCTCTGAATCTCTGCAGCAATGCGTTGGGCCCCTTGGGCCGAATCCCGGGCACTCGCGTTTGGGAAATTGGCCGGGGTTGCTGCATGCGTATGCGGGTGCTGTCGGTGATGCTGCCCAACAGATGGCGGGGCACTCTCATGGATGGTGAATGGCCCGTCTCTCTGGAGCGCGAAGAGGTGCTGGTGAATTCTCCGCGCTGTCCAAGCGAATGGCGCTCATGGGAAAACGTCAGACTTGTCAAGGGAACAGTCAGTGAGCCATGCCAAGCCGTCCTCCGATTGACAAAACATTATAAAAGGGCAAAGCGTCCAGGTACAACTCGGACCTAGTCCCTTTTACACCCCAGCCACATTCCGCCAACTCCCGGACGCGCGAAGCTCACCTATCCCTTAATGATACGGCCATTCTGGGTCCTAAAGCGAGCCGATATGCTTGGCCCGTGCAATGCTAGTTTATGACCTGCCCCCCTACCCTAAGTTCGCCTCGCACAGCCTGGCATTTTCGCGCTGCACACAGGGTGATATCGGCACCTCCCGCAGGATGGACCCCAAATCATCACAACTTGCCACGCCAGGTGGCCCAGGGTCGAGGTGGCCTTTATTGACATACAAATTGCCTACCTCAGCTGCCACTTACAAGAAGAGAGTCATCACAACCAGCCTGTCTACCCCATGCCCAATGGTCAGTTGTATTCGGTGCAATAGGCATCCCACCACGCACAACCATTCTGATCCTGTTGTGCAGGGCGCGAAGGATGAGAGCGAGTCCCTGGCCCCCAGGCCAAGGTGGAGCACAAGCCTCTGAGCGTGTGTGCCCATCTTCCAGTGCCCGTACCATGGTGGGCATGGCTTCAAATGATTTCCCAACATCGTTCTCAATGCAACCGTGCGGGCGTGTCCAGATTGGACCAAGCGCACATTAGTCAGGGCCAGCATCCTCTGCTGGCTCTCCCTGTCTGGCAGGCTGCATCTCATGCTGTATGCATGTGTCAAGACTTCTGTGTGAAGACAATTCGACGGCTGCCATCTCCTCATACCCATCGGAGTCGGACAGCGTCCACATTGTGACGCCACGCACACAATCCAGACAGGGCCCAAAGAAGTGTCAAGTCATTGGTTCCCTGCACTGCAACCCAAGCTTCTGCAACTCGTCAGCAGGCGCAGGGGCTGAAAACTTCACCAACACAGCTGCCTGGCAACACTCACGACCGTGGCGTGGTGAATATGAACGTCCCATACTTGGATCCTTTCTGTTCTGCACCAACAGGCATGGCCTCACTGGTGGTCTTTGTCAGTGCCTGAGGCTGCTTTAAGGAGCCCACTATGCAATCACTCTTTGTAGGCGTTTCGGCGTTCGGATCCGGCATCTTGACGTCTGAAGATGACAGGTACAGCGGGTTGTAGCCATCGAAGCGTTGAAGGAGGCTTCCTGGGCTCATCGGCTGGACTGGTCTCGGGCCACCCTGTGAGGGGGGAAAGACAGGTGTCGCTGCTATCCCCTTGCCCTTGCTCGGAGACGTTGGGTTCCAAATCAGCCCTGCAAATAGAGCAAGACCTGCTCTCGTCAACAATGCTCTCAGCAGAATACGCCTTGGCATATCGAATCATGACATGGTTCATAACATAATTCGATTCACAACCGGATCACTGGATTTGAAACTGGATCCACGACTGGTCTTCACCATGTTCAATTGAACATGTGCACTCATTCTCAAGAGTTCAAAGCGAGCTGGCAGTGGCCTGATTTCAACTTCCTGGCAATGCAATAGTTGAGAGATGTCAGCGCCGAGTCAGGGTATATGCTCAGCTGCGAAATGCTACACAATCCTGTACATACGTACACACATGCATACATTAGCAGACATAGCTTACTGTGCGACGGGCTACAGGCTACAGGCGACATCCGCTGTGTGCCACCGCTACCACATCGTGAATGTCCCCAGGGACTGCTGCTTAGAACGCTGGTGTGGGCAATGGTGGTGCATACAGTGGCAGCAGATGTCATGGCAGTTGACAACAACAGCAAGTTACGCGATCGACATCAACATTGACAGCTGCACAAGTTGCACACATGAACCTCCCAAATATTTACCGTCTGGGGAGACAGCTCCCCTGCGATCCATGTCATAGTTCCAAGGTCCTGTGGGTCGAGGAACAGGGAGCCTGAAGCTCTCCGCGCCAGAGTCCACAGCAAGGGCCTCAGGTGACTCGGAAGTGGACTTGTGGTCCTCGGGACTCCATGCACTGAGTATATCACCTAGGCGATCCAAGATTTGCTCGAAGCCTGGTCGCTCCCTGTGGTTCTCTTGCCAGCAGTCTGTCATCAGGAGGTTGTAGCTGAGGGGACAGTTCTCTGGGAGGGGAGGCCGTCGACCATCCACAACACTCACAAGAATCCTCTGGTTGTTCCTGCAAGTCAAACAGGGTTCTTCAAGTCAACTAAGTGCCACTCGTATTGTTGCTGAAACCATGCAGTCCCCAAACAGGTACGGCAGCAACGTGGCAACTCACGCTGATTTCTTTGCAAATCTGCATATTCTGCCCAACCAAATAGACAAGAGAACTGGTGTGGATATTGAAGACAAAGGGGAGATGTCCCACCACAGCGATTTCAGCTCTCTGGCTGCCAACTACAGAATCTGACAATAACAACTATATGTTCCCAACACAAAAGCACAGGCAAAATCAGAGATATTGCTCTGCACACACCAACAATAGCTCATCGTGGTCCTGAACTGCAGCTGTACTGGGACCTTCAGACAAGATCAGCCTCCATCATTGTCCTGCTTACATGTTTGCATATGGTGCCTTGCCCATAACCATCTGCCACATCAGCAGCCCAAAGGAGTAAACGTCAGCTGCCGGTGTGAGGATGCCATCTCGCAGGAGCTCTGGTGGCTGGTGGCTGACGGTGCCACATGTGAACGTCTCGATGTGTGTGTTCATGCCGATCTTCCTGCTGAAGCCAAAGTCACCCACTTTGCAAACAAACCCACGGGTGTCACTGCGATCAGTCTTCAGCAGGCAGTTCTGTGCCTTGAGATCACCATGGATGATGCCCTTCATGTGCAAATAACGCATAGCTGCTGCGACATCCATGGCCGTCAACAGGATGTGTGCCATGTTTGGCTTGGCATCTTTCCCAGGGGGACAGAAAATGTGCTTGTACAGTGCATTCGATAGTGAACCCCTGCAGCACAAACCCAGGATCATCAGAGTGTCACAAGTGGAATGTGTGTCTGTGGGAACTGCTGATCCCAGAGGCACAGCAACTTCTCTTTTGGGTGACATATCAATGCCAGTTCGCTGCATAAGTGACACCCTGATCGAGATTACTCCAAACTGACAGCCATGCTTAAGTTTCTTACAATATGTATGAGCCAGCAATCAACAGCATCTTGTTGCCCTGCATTCATCAACAGACTGAGCTAGCAATCTCACACAGTATGGGACAAAGCGGTCCTCCACAATTCTCAACACTTCTTTCATAGCAGCTTTTTCAGCGTTCTATCTCCAGGATATGGCAAATAGCACCACAAAGAAAGGACAGTGGGAATTAAGCAGCAGCACGTCTACCAGACACGCACAGTACTAGAAACCTTGAAGGTACCTGCTGTGATGGCCCTCCCAAATTGCACTTCACAATTGTGTGTTTGATGCCCAGCAAGAGCCTCGTCCTCATCATCTCGTCTCAACCAATGCAATACTGGACTGAGAATCCAATAAGCGCAATTACCATTGCCTACCTGTCACAGTACTCCATCACAATCCAGGTTGTATACGCTGCATACTCCCCGCCTGTCTCACGCCCACGCTCATCTTGCTGCCGCATTTCAATCTCGCTGAACACGTCCCCCAGTGTTGTCTGCGACATCGCTGTCATGGTTGGCGTCACCGATTGGGCCCCCATCGTCGTCTGTGACAGTCCAGTCATGGACAAGCCTCCGATGGACAAGCCCCCAATGGACATCGCTGTCTGCGACATACCCGTCATGGACATAGCATCCCCAAGCGTCGTGTTTGACACGGCCGTCAGACCAAGCATGGACTCCCCGCTGCCAAACATTCCAGTATCAACCAGGCCTGTGGATGTGAACATCCCGCTGATGTGCGTACTTCGCTTCTGTGTCCTGTCCAGCAGCAGTGACACGATGTTGGGGTGAGCGATGTCCTTGGTCAGTTGGACCTCCAGGGGAACCTTCCCACAGTCCAGTAGCCGCCCTTCATGCTCAACCATCTTGACAGCCACCGACGTGCCCTTGTATTCCCCCCTGTACACCGTACTGAACTGGCCCTTGCCCATTGGCTCCTTGAGGGTGATCTCATGCACACTGACACAGTGCCACAGTGGGGGCTCCTTGGGGCTGGCACTGATGCTGCCACTGCCACCATCACCACCACTGCCAAGATCAATGCCACTGCCACTGTTGTGGCTGCTGGTGCTGCTGCTGCTGACAGCATCGCTGCGCCTCTGTGGCAGTGACAGGCGCACAGGCGTGGCAGAAGTGGCCGACCCTGGCGAACTGCCTACTGCATGTCCCTTGGCGTCTGCAAGCTCCAAGAACGAGTTCCAAGAGTTGCCACCAGCAGGCCCCCGGAACTTGTCCAGCTTCCTCCAAATCAGTTTGTGCCGCCCTGTTTTTATGAGCACAGCCACCACACCCACCAGCACGACAAGGCTAGGGACGACAAAGCCAACCACATATCCCACAACCGTTGCGTTCAACGTCCCAGGCTTGCGAGTCCTTGACTCACAGGTCACAGGCAGGTCAGTTTTCTGGTCGATGATCTCCTCAGCAGTTGCCACCCCACAGAAGAAAGTGCAATGGGCAATATCTAAATCGTAGCTGTATCCCAGGTCCAAACCTGCAAGTTCCGTGTTTTCAGCATATAGCACGTCCTCTTGCAGCTGACACACCTGCTGTGACGAGTCACTCAACCACTCACACGACTTCATACCAAATGACACATTCCTGAATGCAACAGTGGGACTTGGCAGCACTTCGCTGCACAACAACCCCGCCTCTGGACCGTTCTCAAGGAGCAGCAGATTGGAGAAGTCCAGCGAAGATTTCTCCGTGACCCTTATCATGCAGCTGTCTCCCATGAAGTCTATGGAATCATAAGCATCCTGATCGCGTTGTCCAGACACTGACACCCGTCGATCAACCAAAACCTCCTCCCCAACGGAGCAAACGATGTGCCCTTCCACCACCACACTATCTACTGACATGTTGTCCAGGGCGTTGAGTAGCTCAGGGCAGGTTGTCACTGTCATGGCCTGGCCACCACCCACGCCGTCGGCCTGAGACACGGCAGGCTGCACCATAGCCAACGCCAGGTACAGTACACATCCTGTGCAAAGAATGGCCTATCAACAAAACAAAGCACTTTGTTAGTCAATCGGAACTGGGGTACAAGGGACTTTGCATGCTTTTGCAAATACCGCAACGTCCTGGCCCTGCAATGCCAATACAACGCATGCAGGATGGCTGCATGCCCTGCACTGTTCGTTCTACAAAACTAGTGTTCGATTATTGAGCAGCCCATGGCCATTTGGAAGTGCCTGCAAGGCAGAGGTAGGAACACAATGGTAGTAGCATATTGGTGACAGGCACATCGAACGCGATGTCATCATCGTGCAAGCAAGAGAAGGGGTTTCTTCAGGGAAAAGGGAGGGACTGGCGGAAGGGGGAGCTGCGGGAACACTTTTCCCTTGTGCAAGTGGGCAACTGGAATAATGAGGGGGAGAACCAAAGCTGTAGGTGGAAAGGACCACTTGGATTGGCCTTTGCTGCGCCGTGTGCCATGCTTATAAAGGTTGGCACCCACTGCCAATACAATGAATTTCTTGTTATTATAGTAGCATTACTGCGTTTTCAGAGGCTTCAATTTTAGATACATCTACCCATAATGTAATATCCAACGTCTTCTTTGGAAGTCTTGTATGTGGATGTGAACACAAGCTGCTCCTGGTGACGTTCCTTCAGGCATCATCTGCCTTTGCACCTGCCCTACAAGTTTCGCCTGGGCCTTCCCTGTGACATTGAACTGTCCTGAGGCAATATTAGCTCTGCACCATACACAAGAATCGGCCGCCGTGCACATGAAGCAGGCATCAACACCAAGCCAAAATATCTGGTGTGGCTGCCATGCACTGTGCGCAACATACGCCACCCTTTCTTCAAATACAAATGCCCACAACATGCGTGCAGAATGTGCAACTGGCATCTCTGCACACTCAAGCTGGAAGGAATTGCTCACCTTCGATTTCATGTGACCCTTTGTCAGTATCTTCAGTGGCAGACACTCCTGTACACAGGCCATGCCACTCAGTGAAGGGAAGCCGATGTCAACATTAACATAGCAGACATGTGGCACCAGCAACCCTGTGTTTCTATTCACAGAACAGGGGTGAATCACAGATGCAACTTCACAAGGGACATGGTGCGCAAATATATGGAGGGCACTTACCTGCATTTTCCAAAGTTGTACAGGTCAACAGTGCTATGAGACGAGCAAGTCGAGGATGTTGAACTGAAACGTATGTCACCACAGAGGAAACCAAGAACTTACAGGGTTTGGCACCACAGCCCATCATAGCACCAGCAAATAGTATTTACATTCCCAACCAATAAGCTCCTATATCTCTGATGATCTGCTGGTTGCATGTGCAAGCTATGGGCAACCATTTCAGCTCGCCTCACAATCATCCTAAGAACCACCGCCAGGTGGCAATCTCCACCATTACTAGGTGGTCATCTCCACCTGGCATCTCGATTGTTCTCCTGGGTTGCTGCGATCGGCCTGCTGCCCTTGTAAGGAACCAACACTAACTGGCAATCTCACGTTACAAGGGGGGCTTCAAGACACACGCCCTGAGGGTACTGCTGCATGCCATGGGACATACTGATGACAAGATCGTGCGCCTTCGCATGCAGTCCTTTCCTGAATACGAAGGGCACTTCAGGCATTGATAGGAGACTCTTTGCAATACAAGGAGGACATGCACAACAATGGGCAAACCCCTCATCTGCCAACATATTCGTGACACTGCTTTCTATGCCATGAAGGTGACGCTTGCGCACTGGTCGATCAGAACGATCAGGGAAAGAAAAACACAAACCACATGCAGAGCCCTGTCGCTGCTTCGGATCAACGTTCGGACAAACTGTGTCCAAGGCACAGATCATGAGAGTACTTCGTTGAACTCCATCTGCCCCACAGGGCGTATCTATATCTCCTTCTACACGACAGAGTCTGTTGCAAGGGCTCACCACTGTGAGCATACTGGAGGTCCACATAACACAGTCGCATATAATCTTCCTGTAAACATCTCTCGCACAGAATGTGCACTGATGGTGGACCCTTACGGCATGGCATGGGGCAGGTAATTCTCCCCTGTGCCGAACAACTGCCACATCACATGGTTGACGAGTAGTGCATGCAGAAGCCACTTGCTCCAATCTCGCAACCAGTAGTTCTCCCATGCATTCTATGCAGCTCTGACGCCGCACACAATGCAATGCCTGTCCCACGATCCGAAAACGCCCCACTGCGGCTCCAAGCCGACGCCATGAGATGTTACCACACAGGCAGTTGTCGCACGTTGCAGGACGGCAACGTTCCTGGCGCCCACGCGGTCGCGTCTTGCAAGCGACACAGTGATCGCGAGCCACGCCAGTCGTCGACGAGAGGTCACCCCTGCCCCGCTTCCTCTGCAGAGCTGCCACGGTGGCAGGGCCGGAAGCACACAAGCGATCGCAAGGGACCAAACATAGAGCGCCGCTGATCGCCGCACGCTCCCACAAACCGCCATTTGGCCGAATTACGTCAACGCCAGCCGTACAACCGGCGATCACCAACGGGCCAGGGGGGTCCCGTCGACGGGAACCAACACGCCATGGCCGTCGCAACTTTCCAACGCGAAGGACACGGTCGCAGCATGTCGGAGAACAGCGGAATTGGCAAGGGCGAGCGTATGAGGACCGCCCTGCGGCTGGCCACGGCCGGCGGGCGTATTGCCTCGGTGGCCGGGGTCCTGACCACGGTTGGGTCAGAGAGGCGGCAGACGCTGCGGTGTGCGCGGTCTAATTTGGGGCCAAGTTCGTCGCTTTGGGCTTGGCACGGGGCCCCCGACTGACAGGGACGCAGGCAACGTGAGTGTCAGGGCGCCAGGCGTCAGCGCACGAGCCCTGACCCGTGTGTCACCCTGCACCTCCAACGGCCCCTCAGGAGCCGGTCGCGCTGCCGCGCGGCCCGCGCAGCGCGAGAGGGCGGCCGGCCTTCGGCCGAGCGCTCGAGCGAGCGCGAGGAAACGACGGGCGGACGGACGGGGGCCGACCCTGGGCCTTCGCCTCGGCAGAGCCATCAGAGCCCTCCACCTTTCACGCAATGCGGCTTTCAACCCAACTCTGCCGGCCACCGGAACGGCAGGCGCGGAACAACTGCCAGGGCGGGCGGGCGGCCTCCCGCCGCGGACTGGCGCCGATCTCCCGGCGCCGACGGCGCCATGGCCCCGGCCGGGGCACACACTGCACAGGGCCAGGGCCCACCCCCGGCCCCGACTTGGGCCATTCCACGGACCTCGTCAGGCGAAGCATCGCGTAACGGGCGAGGTCAGCGTACAGGGGGGCCGCGCATGCCGTCCTCTCGCGCGACGCCGGATCGAGCCGCACCTAATGCGCTCCCGCCTTCCGGGCAAGCCCTCCGCCTCCCCACAACTCCAGCCGGGAAGGGATTCAAAGATCGGTCCGATGTTGCCCGCGGGCCACCTCCGCCTCTCCGGCGCCGCCCGCGCCCGGCGATCAGGCAGCGCTGCGCGTCGCCCGCCCCGGCTCCCGGGGCGTCCAAACCGGCGGACCTGGCGCCAGGGGTTATTTTGTCGGAGGCGGCCCCCAGCGACGTCGAGGAAAGGACCAGCGGCCCGTCACCGGATTCCTCTGAGCGGATGCATGACTAAGGCCGTACCCGCCGCCGCAGGTCGAACGCACTACGATTCGGGATGACACAATCGGTCGGTCGCTGTCCGTCAAGCGGGTTTAAGCTGGGCCCCACTGCGGCAATTAGGCATTGGCGAAGTTGAGGACCCCTACGCGAGCGGCGGGCCTGGCACGTCTCACGGATGCCTCGAAGTCGCATATCCAGGAGAAGGGTGTGCCTGCCCGATGTTACGATGGCCTTCCGCTTCCGCGCTGCCGCACAATCATTTGTGACATCTAATTGGCGGACGTGGATGCGAAGTACTGATGGGTTTGAAGCATGCCAGAGTTTCTGGTCGATGCCTTCAAAAGGAATTGACAATGCGTGGATGTTGTCAGGCTCGACTTCAAATTCGCTGCCAGCTCAGGCCCCCTTCCGGCCAATTTCCTTGCGCCAATCCTGATGTCGGTGCCGTTGTGCCTCGGCAACAATACCTATCTGGCGACGCAATCAAAACTGCTGAAGCCAGTCAACTGAAGATGCTGGTGGGTATCCCGACTAATGTGCATTCAATGTGGACCTAGCTGTGCGAGCCACGCCGCAAATTTCTGTCATCCTGTGTAAGCGCTAACAGAGGCTGTGAATTAATTCAATTAATTTAAAGGAATAATATTATTCATTGGCTCACCCAGCTAAAGCACTTAGGCTGCAATTTTTAGGAGCAGATTTAATTGCATCCCAACAGACGAACGTAGCGCTCTAGCATAAGCAATCGTACTCAACACCGGATCGTGTGCGTTGACACTTTGCAGGAATGGTGACGCCTTTCTGACGAGCTTGACTACAATCGTTTCTGCTTGGTGGGATCCCCTTCCGCGGGGCAAACACACTGGCCAAACGTGTCAATAATGCTTACGTCAACGATCCAACCCATGACCGCCAAAATCCAACTTGCCCTGGGATTGGCGATGCAAGCCCAAGTGCTAAAACACAATGCGCTGCAGTTCGCCTAATCCTCACATCCCAGCTAAAAATCTCCAAGGATTGGGCGGGTGTGAGCAAACAGTCTACTTTGGCGACCCTGAAGCACTTTCCAGGCAGGGAAGCTGCCCGGCGACTGCAAAAATATCACAAGACGTCCATCAGAACACAGGCCTTGGCTGTCCATGAAACTCGTTCCAAATGTCCCAAGATCCTGTGGTCCAAGTCCAAACACAGCCTATGGACCAACGGATCCAAAGTTTCGAAGCAAAAGGCTGCCGGTACTGCCCAGAGTGCTTCGCGAGCTCCCACAGTCCCCTGGACTTTTTAACCAGCACATCATTCCCAACCGCCAATAAGAGTAACCAACGATGGCGACCATCAACTGCTGTTCTTGTTCGAATTGGAAAACCGCCCACAGAGTGATGGATTAGCGAAGGCAGGCTGTGGCGACAGGCTTGGGCACCGTCAGTGGGGTTTATGGCATTAATGATTTCCTGTTTAGATGTACGTGGATGCGCGCCTGAGATTCGCCTTGCAGTCCAGGCAATACCGGCCACCAAATTCTGTTTCTGCCTGTTGTGCATTCACAATGTTGGACCAATTGGTCCAGGCACTGCTTTGAAATGTAAGCCAACGGATCTATGGATTCTAGGCATGAGCTGAAAGGAAAACAAGGGCTGTATTGTGATGGGCGCCTGGCAGGTACCAAGCCAGCCTGCAGGGTGTTCTCGCTCAGCGGGGAGTCTTTCTTCTCAATCAACGCACATGGCGGCCACCGAACTTATTATATGCAAACAATCGGGGTGGCAACACAAAGTATTCTTGCCTTTTGCCAAACAGTGCAAATAGGTGGAAAATGGCCCTTCTACACGCAACATCGTTCTTACTAAAACGATTTTGTCGGACCCAAACAATTGCAACGAAATTTAAAACTTTAGCTCAATTGTTTCTGTTTTCCACAGCCAGGTGTTTGCATGAAATCGCAATTGCGATTACGTTGTTCAACTTGTATGGCCCAATAGGTTTGGAGTAGAAAGCTGCCATGCAATTGAAAAAGGCAGGGACACAAATTTTTCCAACGCAATGAGAAAGGCCATGTGCAAGTGCGTCTTCCCATACGAGCAACTCGTGGTAGATATTCCTAATTTCTATCTGAGACGAACAGTTGCGACTCAAAACTTGTGAGCTAAGGGGACGGACGATTTCCTGTAATATGTTTTAGAGAGAAGGGCAGGGAAGGATGGAGACCATACGGACACTGTAAATGCCGAATCTCGCTCAACAATTTGTCGTTCGTGCAATTCCCGCTTGAGCCAATGTACTACATTTTTTTCTCTGTTTAGGATCCCAATTTTGAGCCCCATGGAGCTTCGGATCCAGCGGTGAACTTAGCCACAATTTTATTCCCAAAGTGGCTTCCTTTCTTGAGGAATGCATTTGTGGATAACGACAACTGAAAGTTGCAACGTTCTAAGCAAAAAGAGGCCTTCGCTAAATCGTACTTGCTCCCAAATTAATGGTCACCCATGACCTTGGCTTATCACCACAGTTCGTTCCGCCGTTATGCAATTTGAAGCTTGCATTTTACGGGAGGGGAAGAGGGGGGAGAGTGATGGGCCAAATCAGCGAAAGGAACCTGGCATGCCTGGAGAGCCCAAACCGCCAGACTGCGGAATAGCTCGGTTGGTACCGGGGGGCCGAAGGCGGGCCCTCAATCGAGGGCGCTTACCGCTACTGGACGCCTTGACGGTTGCCTGTTGTCCAAGAGGGGCTTTCCCAGCTCGCACGCCCCTGTGCTTCCTCTGCAGAAAAACATCGACCCCAGCAGCGTGCCACGAGCCCCCTGTACGGTCTTTGCATAAGATCGATCCACAAGGGAAGTGTGGCCAGGTGCGGCATGGATACGGTGCGTACCGTATCAAAAGAAGCGCGCAACTGGGGTATTTAAAATGCCCCACTCCAACAGAAAAGTTTCTGTTGGACGACAGGGTGTCCATCACCATCGGCAATCTTGCATGTCAAGGCTGGAGAAACTTGGTCCCTATTTCGCTTGAGAAAAGCATTATCCCTGATTTGTTCAAAGGGGACCAACGGTATTGCGAGATTCAGGGAGGGTGTTATGGACACAGACCGCTTTGGTGTCCATCCGTTGCTGGCTAAGCCCTTGGGCTGACGAACTGTGTTCTCGAACAAACACTGTGGTTTCCGAAAATGCATGTGTATGGCATGATTGCCCGACATCGCCAATTTATGGTGCAAGGTTTTTTGCTCTGTCTTTCGACAAATGTTCTTACAAAGGGTCACACACACCGTCCGTTCCAAACTTGTCATCATAGTTGTGCCATTCGCTTAAATCAAAGCATAATATGACCGCTCTGGGGAGCAAATCACTGATATTATTAGACTTGCGGCCATACAGGGTGGTGTTTTTATCAACCAGCCCTTATTTTTTCCCGATTCTTCACACCCCTCGTTCTCATTCATGTGATTCACAGCTCATGGCCCACAAACCACCCTTGGAGCGTTTTTCCTTTGTCCTATTTTCCCTTTTAAACCAGCGCTGTGGGCTTGCGCGAGCTATCCCATGCAGCGCATACAACGTGATTGAGACCCATCGTCAGCCAATTACGTCAATGATCAGTCCAGGGAATCGGTGGGCACCATGTGGCGTCATCAGCAGAGCCTAATTTTTCACCGACTGAGCGTGCAGGATGATGAGCTGTAATATGCCACATGCGCCTTTCCGTCTCTGATGAAGTTTCAGAATTGCCACCTCCTGGCGGCAGCACGATTTCCACAGTGTACTTTGAAATCTAGTCGTTTTGGATGCGGGACGGGTTTAATGCCCTGTTGCCATTCTGCAATGCGGCCTGTCCATGAAAAGATGCACGATTCTGGGCCGCAGCCGTCGAGAGTTGCGCGGATTCATTCCAAAACGACATGGCAGACCGCATAGACGCAAGATATATGTGCATCTCTCTAATTTCATCGGAACGCATTCACATGAGCTTGAAGAAAATATCAACGGTTATTTAAACATCAACTGGAAAATAATTGCAAAATGCGACCCGCGCGGATTCAGGACAGGACGCTTGGATAGTGCATGTAGACGCAGCTGCATACAGTCGGCGATGGTGCGCACACATCCGGTCATTACATAACGGCAAGGCCCAACGAGCACTTCACCAATCCAAGCCGTGCATGTTTTCACTTGTCATGACAAGTGATGACCTGTTGATCAACAGGTGCACCCATGTCCTGCGCCACGTTCCACACCCCGTGGACGTTATGCACCATCTGCTGCATATTTGGACATGCATTGGGACACAACTTGGGATCCATCTCTCTCATCAGCTCAAGGTCAAGGGCGTGTAGGTGTCTCTCAGAAGTCCGATAACAGCATCTTGCTGGTTGCTGTTGCAACGCTCACTTCTGGGGCCCCGCCATTTCCATCATCAGCTCCGTCGGATCGTACAACATGGAAGCACAATTCTGCGCATTTCTCAGCGTGATTTCTGTTGGTACGCACTTTGCGCTGGTCCTCAGAGCCAGCAGGCACGCCTCAGCAACGTCATCTGGAATTATCATATCCTCTGGGACCATGGCAGGAAGTCCCCTTACACAACAAGCCATGCAAACGGTCTTCAGTGACTATTTGTTACCAGAGTCTACAGCTCCACATGGTGTATGGTTACAATGTGGCATTGTTTGCATTGGTACAGTAGAGGAGCGATGGATCATAATCCGCCAAATGGCGGTATGTACATTGCAATGTACAGGTGTGCTGGATGCACATTTTCTTGACTGGGTGCTCCAGAACGAATCACTTCCATGCAGCAGACAGCGCAGCCTGCAGATGCACGGGAGTGCTCAAAATCTTTAAAGTTTCATCAAGACTTGTAAAATGATGCCTAATTAACCTGCATCAACATGTGAATAATTGATAATGATCTCCACACTGAAACTGGGCAGCGCTGCATGGTCCAATTTGTACATCACTGCCAAAACATAACGAGGTACTCCACATGATTTTCGTCTTTATGCGGATCCTACTAGACTAGTAAGGGAAAAACAGCCTTCCTTGGCATGTTGCCAAGTCCTGCAATGCAGGCGTTGTGCTTTCAGCCATTCATCACCAGTGGATGATGCTCACCCTGCCAGCGAGGTGCGCACAACTCCGGGGTTGATGCAGACCACTTTCACGTTGCTACGTCGGAGGGTCTCGTGGCAGGACAGCGACCAGCCCCGCAGGCCAAACTTGGCAGCACAGTAGGCGGCAGTGTGGCCCCAGGGATCCACGCCAAGGATGGAGGAAATGTTGATGATCGCGCCGTCTTTGCGCTCCACCATGGCAGGCGCCAGTAGGCGCGTCAGCCGCATTGGAGTCGTGAGGTCCGCCACCACCATCTGCAGGCACCAACAAACCCGCACAACATCACTCACAACACATGCAAGGAGCTGCAGAATAACGCACAATGTCGCAAAACACAGTTCACTGCAGATCAGTATATATGCTGATGTATGGACTATATAGTCCATACAAATACAACAGTATTGTACCAATGTTTGCCTCTGCCCTTTGCTTGTCTGCTCTCGTTTTAGTGCATATTGTTTAGTGTGTATTACCATAGACTAGAAAATGCTTGCGTGATATAATTTTCACATATTTCACACGAAAACAATGTCGCAGAGAAAATGGCGTTCCGGGAATCCAAGGGCTTGGAAACACCAAAACAGTGCCCATACAACAATCTCATTCAACTCCATCTACTCCAGTGCATCTCATGGGTACTTATAGCCTGCTGTCACAATATGTTGCAAAGTGTCAAACTAGACAGTGCTTGATTTGCTGGGGCGTCGCCTGTTAATGCGCACTGCATCATGAGTTGAATGCCACAAGCTGACTATCGATGACTGGTGATCAAGAAATTTGCGAACCACCACAAAGTGGTGGCCTTCGGCTTTTCCGAATGCTCTCGGCACACCCTGGAATGAATCCTCGTTTTACAAATCGCGACAAGTGAGCGCCCCTTCCCGCATTATGTGATGTCAGAACGTTCGGTTATAACGCCTAAAACACTCCTGCCAAAGACGGTACTCCTCACGAGTGCCGTTTCGGCCCGACAGAACACGAAACATGAGTAAAAAAACGAGCGAAACAACCAGAGGGCAATAGTTGCCAGCGGTCCACAGGGACGTCACAACATATGCCCACGAGCATACCGTAGCCCCAAGCGCAACAGGGGACAAGCGTAAAAGGGCGAGCACGACAGAGACGCAGTAAACAAAGAGCCGGCAAGGAAACGCGGTCGCCGCCCCGCACCTTCTCCCACTCATCGGGGTCCCCCTCAAGGGCGCTCATCCCATTTGCGAGGATGCCGGCGTTGTTCACCAGCACGGAGACGCAGCCGTGCTTCTCCAACAGCTTCGCCGCCAGCCCGTCCATCGCCTTGGGGTCCGTGACATCCGCCGTGTGGACTTCCACCTCCGGCGCACCGGCCGCCTTGCACTCGGCGGCCACGGATTCCAGCTGTTCGAGCGATCGGGCCGTCAGCGCCAGAGATGCGGATTCCTTGGCGAGGGCGAGGGCGATCGATCGGCCGATGCCGCGACCGCCGCCCGTCACCAGGCACCACTTGCCCTTCAGCATGGTGGCTTGGACCGGGACCTTGGGGAGCGTCTGGGCAGCGAGGAACGGTATCGGTTGGCTTTGGCGGGAGCGTCCTGTGCAGTCCCGCGGCCGGCTTTTGTAGGAGCGCCTTTGAGAGACGGCCTGTCCGGCGCGTCTTCGCGAGAGCGTATGTGTGCCGCACCAAGCAACTCGTGCTGGAGCGTGAAGTTTACGTTACCCAAACCCCACCGCTTCGAAGGATGATCCCGAAGGATGACTGCTGTATGCGCGTCGAGAACGTTAGTCACAGTAAGGGCCCTGACTGATCTGACTGGGTGCTCGCCGTCCTGACTGGACAGTGGCTGGGGCTGTGTGCAGTGTACGTGACCCACACCCTGTGGTTTCCAAGAATGATTCCATGGCACGACCACAAACAGCACTGTTTGCGCGTCAAGAACGCTGTTGGGTGAATGGGTACAGGAGGGAATAGACTGCCCTCTTCCTTGCCCCTTGCCAAGTGGCTTGGTACAGCGGTGGGACGTCCTATATAGGGGTACCTCCGATATATCGGAGATACCTTGTTCGATTCCCGGTACCGTCATCCTCTTTGCCATCCGCACTCGAACAGACGCCCAGGCTTGGTTTTTACGTTTACGTTTACGTTTTTACGTGTAAAAACGTAAATTTGCAAAAGGGCCTATTTTTACGGCTATTTTTACGTTTTTGCGGCCCCCTGGCACATGTAGATTACACGATGAAAGTTGCGTACAATGATCAGTCCTCCGCCATATTCAGCACCCACAACACAGTGCTCACCTCGCCCATGGCAAGGGCGATGATGGTGTCTAACAAAAACTCGTTTTCTGCCTCTTCCAAGGCGTCTGACTGCCACTCTCCGGATTCTGCAAATCTGTATGTACTGTCCTTATGTACACCAGGCAGTTTTTACGTTGTGTTACGTGTTTTTACGCATTTTTATGCGTAAAAACGTAAAAACTGTTTTTACGCATAAAAACGTAAATACGATCAGCTTTTACGGCGTAAAAACCAAGCTTGCAGACGCCAGTCACCGTTGGGACCCTGATCTTGACTGACGTTCATGACACGTACACAGTCGGGCAACGCCAACAAATAGACGACGGATAGTCCGCAAAGGCGATTCCAAGAATGGACGGCTGGGTGGCTGTGCGGCATGACGCTACAAAGAGCGAGGGGCCATGAGTCAACCAGGAAGGAACCGCCGCCGTGATGCACCTTGCTTTCAGGCACCGATGATGGAGCAGGTTGGCGATGATAAATGACAACAATTACATGATGTTAATGGTGATGACGAGTTAAGGAAATGTATGGTGAATAAGGCGAACAGGTGAATATGTTGGAATGTAACGGTGCATCGACTGTGAACGGGGAGGCAGCGTATTGTAGTAAAGAATCAACAATTATTTGGTGTTCAATTCAGTGTATTCTGTAGTCTATCCTTCACGGCCTGACCCTTGCACCTGACGGAGTCCGCGCGGGAATGGGTGTTCACAAAGAACGCTACATTAGTGACAGAGCAAATGCTCAATTATGCATTTGCAATGCTATTTGAATAACCTATGAAGTGAACAATTGATTGCTGTGATTGTAATACCATGTGGTTATATAATCAATTAATTGCATGGGTGATCGTCCGCCCAAATCTCCTCTCGACCTGGTCATTGAGGCAAGCAACATCGATGACTGTGTGCGGCGGTGCCACTGGACAATGGGTTTGTTCTCTTGCAATGATGTTTTCGATTATCTCTTGAATGTGTTTGGCGTGGATCGCCTCCAGCAATCGTGGCGCGGTGGCAGCTGTCCACGTTGAGGAGCACGTTCTAGCACGATTCGATTGTTGGCTTGGGTATATGTTGTATAAGAGGGAAAGCCGCTCCTTGCAGTGTGTGTCTCTGGGTATTGGCGAGCTATTCTCGCCACTTGGAAGCAGTGAGGCGTAGGGGTCATGGCCGCCATTGCCCATGCATTATGGTGATGTGAGTGGTTTAAACATTCTCATATGAAGCTTGCTTGAGGGCTGGCCCTTATATTTTCAATGATGGCGCCACCATTGAAAACATGACTTGCTCCTTCGAAAACCGAAATCGAGTCATTTCTTTTCTTATGAAAACATGAATTGTAGTCTTTTCCGCGATGGGTGTGAAGACGAGAATTTTCCATAAAATTCTGGGATCCAATTTGATACAACGGTTTGGATTTTACAAGTCATGCACCATCCATGATATGTCCATAGCGCTGTTTATTTGTCCATAGCACTATAGTGTTTGCTCCATTTCATGGATATGAAGAAGACAAGGTTCATGTTAATATTAAGGTTAGAAGCTGGAGCTATGGCTCAAAACGCTGCCCCCACCAAAGTGCTCACCGGAAGCCGAACACATCGCACACCCAGCGCCGGCCACAACGGTGCTCAAAATTCAAACAAGGGTGTCCTTGATGAATGGCGGCACCAAACACGACCACTTTCTTTTTGTCTCACAAACACCGGCCTGCCTATGTGTTGCCCCCGGATCCACTTCGCCATGAACGCAAATCAAACAGCTCAAACGTATACCAACTCAATGCATAGCCAAGTACAAAACATGCCACAAATGCCCTCTCAGACAAAATGAATTTGGTAAAGGCTACTAGAACACGGAATCTCTACAATAGCCAAAACCACAATGGCGAGGCAAGAACGTAAAGGGAGAAGTCCGGCCTTTCAGCACCACTCTGCCACACAAACACTGGATTCCTGACTTCTCAGATCATTCATAAGGCCATTTGCAAGCCTCCAAGATACCTACAAGCAAAAACAAGCAAGAGATTCAGAGTACGGTAAACCTACGGAACAACACAGCCACAACTTCCCCACAAGATTTGTTACGGACAAGGTACCCTGACAAAGGAATTCCCACATGAGCTGCGTAGCATTTTCCATAGAAAGCCATGTTGTCCCATACAAACAATGAGCGCAATCAAAAATGCATCCGATGAGCCGAGTCAGGTCAAAAGAAGCCTGAATAATATAAAAGGAAATTTAAGGATCTTCTCATTAATTTCGTAGCGGCCTTTAGGTTGGGCCATCCCATGCAAAAGCTAATGCTCTCTTTAATGCGGAAGAATCGCTGACCATAAATTTAACTGATCCACCCAGTGAAATGATGGTTACTGTTTGGCTGTGCGCACAGTTATTGAGACACATTTTCGCGACATCGATAGAAGCAGGTCCAGTGATCAACAAGGCAAGTCGTATCACAAGGCCTGTGATCAAGGGGTGATCACTTACACTCAGTGCATGTCACCCCACATTGGCTTACTGGTGTTGACCAACGTTTTCGCTTTGCGCAAATCGGGTGGGCTTTGATATCTTGCTGGAATTAGCGTGAACAAACACTGTTTGTTATGCCCATTGTCCCTGGCTAAGATGCAACAGAATTCCGCACCCCACATTACCTGTGTTGGCTTCTTCAATGTCAGAAAGGTTTGCTTGGGTTCTGCTGGCGTAGTGCACGAGTTGACTTCTTATGACAAGGGTCACATCCAGCACCAACCGAACTCTTACTGCCAGGATGTCGGTGCCCACTCATTGTCCGCAGCGTCGTGGAGACCCCCACAGTATTCCAACACGTCAGCGGTGCCAACCGCGACAGGATTCCCACTGTAGCCGAGCGCCAAGACAGGCGACCGCCAACGCCTCGTGCTGGGCGCCCTCAACTCAGGGAGGCCCGCACACGACTCCAGGGGCAACTACGCGCACATTGGCACGCGTCGCACCCATTGCGCCCCGAGCCTGAGGCGATGCGACCTTCAATTCTCCCCGGCCATGTGGCCCTTGTGCTGCTGGCCGCGTCGCTGCTTTTCGGCCAGGGCTGCTGCCGCCCGGCGTGGGGCTCATCCCGGGAGGCGCTGGAAGAGGCGCCGCAGGGATCGAAGGAGGCGTACGTGACCCTGCTGTACGGGGACGATTTCGTCCTGGGGGTGAGGGTGCTCGGCCAATCCATCAAGGAGACCGAGACCAACAGGTGCCAGAGGCTGGAGGCGATGAGGCGGCCTGTTGGCGCGAGCAATGCGAATGGGCGGGTTTGTCGTGCTGCGTGGGATCTTGGGGGGCAATCGAGCGTTCCCGGCATTGGTTGTCGGCGCCGCCGTGCAGCACGCAAACAGGGCGCCCGCGCGCACGTGCGGTCGAAATTGATCACCCCGCAGACTTGCATAGCGAATCGTTCTAGGTGCCAACATCCCAATGGAGTCGGTTGGTGGAGCCCAAGCGAAAGATCAATGGGCAATGGCCCTTTGGCTCCCTGACTGGTCGATGTTGTTAATCATGTGAACTAAGGGACGATGGGAGGTTCATTCCATACTTGACGGCACGTTGGAGTCCGTTGTCTTTGCGCTCTTCTCCTGTTCCCCCCCACCCCCTCTCCATCCCACCCCAACCCGCCATCCTTGTGCCTCTGGTGATGTTGTGGTCGCAAGCATTCAACACAAATTTTGCTCAATTTTCTGCTTTGACTGCATTTGCTTGAATGATGGAACATATCCCAAACGCCATACCACAAGGTTATACAGGTTATACAGGTTATACAGCATTTTTGTGGCAACTTCGATTGTTAAATGATGGCAAAGATCTTACCACACAGACGTATTTGTGTACAGGTTTTTGGTACTGGTCCCCCGTGGACAATGCAACAGTTATTCAAAGGCGCCACTTTGCAGAATGGGGTGCTGTGCAGTTTCTGGAGTGACCCGTTGTTTTGATGATATTACCAATCGGTGACAGCCTCTTGCTGACTGTATCCCTACCTCAGTCAGTGATTTGTTGAAACTGACAGCACCCTGCCAAAGGGTCTGAACTCTAATCCCAACCACCGCCCAGACGAAGACTGCTGCTGGCTTCAGCAATTGCAGCTGGCATTGGTTTTGCCAACCTTCTGGTGGCGCTTTCCTGTATGGAAAGGAAATGCTGCCTTGGATGCTCAAGTTCTTCTGCCTTGCGTGCAGAGATCGTGTTGTTCTGGTCACTGGCGACATTTCGCAAACTTCCTTGAAGACCTTGGCCTCAGATGGGTGGAGGGTGAAGAAGGTGGAGACAGTCTCCAATCCTGCAAAGGGGCCTCACCCTGGCGGATTTCCAAAGCGATTTTGGGCTGTGTACACAAAACTGTCCATTTTCAACATGGTAGAGTATGAAAGAGGTGTGTGAGAAGTTGCACAGTCAAGGACAGCACAGGATGGGTGATATGTGATGCAGCCATTGTGCTGCTGGTGGTTCATCCCTTGAGAGGCAAATACGGCCGTGTTGCCATTGCACAGCAGAAAGGATTCCTCATATACTGCAGATCATGTCTACCTACAAGCACCATGGACAGCAGTGCTGGCAGTTGCGTACCCAGCCCATCGAATTCACCATCCACGATGTTTACCATGCAGAGCATCACATTGTGGCAATGTTGTGTTTTGCCTGCCTGTCCATGTTGTGTCGTGTTGTAAGGCTTGCAACGTGAAATGGTTTGTCAATCGTATATACTGCGAAATACTCAACCCTTCCGCATCAGAATATTCACTGTTACTATTTTTGCTCTGCATTTTTTCGACAGGCTGTTATTTTGGGGGCTCCTTCATGCATCTAGGGCTGCTAGACTGCACAAGCAGTTTGGAGACCCTTGTGTTGTGGTTGGGGCTGCTCTACAATTCTCGACGCCATTACTTTTTATTATCGTGTGGATATTACTGTGTGGATGGGTTGAATATTTTGCGGTACACTGTGCTATTGCTGGAGGTGTGCTTCGTTATGAAATAGAGCATCATACAGTCCGTCTTCAAGACCCTACCAAAGCCATCTAATCTATTTCCAATGCCTTGTGACATCATAGTGTCAGGTCACCAACGGACTTGTTGTGGACTTGCATCTGCACTGTTCGAATTCCTCTGCCCATGTACAAGGGTGTGAATGAGACCAGTTGCCTGCATTCTGAAATGGAGATCAGTTAATAAACGAAATGTGCTGGCAAAGCATCTACAATGATGCTTTCACAGTCATTGATGCCATAGAAATCGGCTTTTGACAACAAACACAGCAGTGTCTAAGTTAACCAGGGAAATGGACAAGCAACTGAGGATCTTTATGGCTTGGCCAGTCATCTACCTTGATGCTGACACAGTAGTGACCAAGAACAGCGACGTCCTCTTCAGCTGCCCAGGATTTTGCGCCACCATGCGTCACTCAGAGCGCCTCAATTCAGGCGTCATGGTGGTATCACCCTCTGCAACAATGTATAGTGACATGATGAGCAAGATTGAATCATACCCCAGCTACACAGGGTGAGCACATTGAAGCACCTTCTGTTGGCGAGTTTGCCTGTCTGAGGCTAGATGGGGTTGCTGAACTGGTGCTTCATGTCTAGCACTTGCTCGAGGCTATGAACTTGGACTACAACTATCCACAGGACACAACAAATCAAGCACCCTCAGGTGATGACAGGGTATGGTCTCACCGGCATCTGCAAAAGAAATGACCATAATATCTTGGGGGAGCTGCCCGAGCTACCGAAGTGCTTGACATTGCTGACCATCTGCTTCAGATATTTGTTGATTGAAGAATGGCCATGAGTTTGGCAGAACCCCTCAACTCGGCAGCAGGAAGTATGTCTTCTCTTCTGCCCACAGTGTTTCCAAGGCAATCTCTGGAGCCTTTCCAGCACATACCTCGTTGCACATGTAGGCCCGCGGTGGTCTTGACATTTTTTGGTTGCCACTTCTCTTGATGGCAGGTAAACGACTTTCAAGAACTCAGATGCTTGCATTGTCAGTGCCCTGTTGAGGTTCTTTGGGTCATGTTTTCAGTACAGTGTTTCATTGTCATTGTTGGACATCTTGTTGCCATTGTATTATGATGCTGTGTCACATTTCACTTCACTGTCTATGGGCTGCTGTGCATCATCGGCTTGCATGTGTCTGTGTATTCCAGTGTCACCTTTCGACAGATGCATTCAAATGGCCTACATCCAGGAATTTGCTGTTCATTGTGGCAGGGGAGACCAGGGATTTCTCAATGCCTATTTCCCAGACTACATGAACTCCAGAGTATTTGACCCCAATGACACCTCCAAAGATGCGGCTGCTCAGGTGGGTGCGGCCCTGCTCTGCTGTAGCAGGCAGGCTTGTCTCCAGTTTAACAACATCTGAAGTTAGTCCCCACACTCTTCGAATGCCTCCACTGACCCCATGGGCACAGCAGTTTGGGGTGTGCTGTATATTTTACAGGGATTGATCAGTGGGCTGAAGGGAACACTCAGTTCACAGTTTCTGTACCTTGTTGTGATAGTAGCATCATGGTTAGAGGTTAACAGTGCATCGACGTGTGCTGTTGTCATCTCTGTAGTGCTTGCATTGCAAACGGTGACTATCGTAGGAGCCTTGCTTGCCTCCAGCTAGTGCTGCACCCAGGTCCCTTTGTGTGCTCAAGTGAACGACCTACAAGTTGTGGCCAGTGGAGTTGGTGTTTTGATACTGCTTTCACTACAAAATCCAACTAGCAAACAATGATTGCAAAACTCTTTGGCACAATCATTTGGTCGATCTCGCCCTTTTCTGTGTTGAAGGTGTTCAATCTATGTTTTAGCAACTATAGCAACAGCAGCTGTGCACCGAGTGGCTGACCATATGTAGATGAGCTAACAGACGACTGGATTTCACACAACGGGCCTTGCGGATTTCATTGTGACAAGTTGCCAGCAGGAGGCAGTATTTGGGTGGTCTATTGGTCCATACACCAGCACACTTCAAAACAATGACCTTGAAGATTTTTGCAACAACTGTTGCTGTTTGGGGAAGCGAAACAGAAACTTTCGCTTGCAAGTCTGGATGGATTGTTAAACCTGCGTGTTGAACTGTGAATTTGCATGTGCAACTTCATCACTTCCAAAGCAGCAATGCTGGAAGTGCCCTCTCCGTTTATACTCAATGCTACCTGACAGGAATGTTGGAGATTTTCTTTCAACAGAACTGAAACCATGAAGCCATACATGAGGGTCTTCACCCCCCTTTCCAAACAGGATTTGGAGGGAGACAATGTTTCCTGTTGCAGCACATGATTGAAAGCTCAGCTGTGGTCTGGCCAGATGATGAGGCTGCCAACTGCTTTCAATGCGGATATTGGACTGTACGTGATGAATTCAAACAGATGGATGATCCCCAAAGAGAACATCTATATAATCCACTTTACACTTGCTACCTTCAAACCATGGAATTGGTGGACGCCGTGGATCATCAAGGAGACCAAAGTTTGGCAGGTGAGGGCTGGCTAGTGGATCCTATGCATCAGCTGCACACAAAACATGGTGTGATTATCACAGTGCTCAAAATTAGCCATTGAGCCAGTAGCTTCTGTAGTGAGGATCTCTGAGACCAGAACAGTGATGTTTGAAGTGCCAAAGAGAATGGCCCAGGAAATCACTTGCGAGGATCGTATACCAGGAATGAAATATGCACAGCCACTGCTCCTGGGGTATTACGGATCTAGTTTTGCATTTTGAGTGTATTTGACTGACATTTGCCATGGTATGCTTCAGAAGATTCACAGAAAAGCACTTGCTTCTGTGCACTGGAGTTGGTCCAAAACAAATCTTGGAAGTTAAATGTCGGGCATCATGATTGTTGATTGTGATCGAGCAATGAACATCGTGTTAACAGGGCAGTTGATTCACTGCAAAAAGTTGTTCTTTTCTTCTGCATGTATTCTGCGGAATGACAGCCACTTGTTGTGTTTTCAAGGCCTTCCGTGAGAACCTCCCTAAAGATTCCCTTGGCTACAGCCATGGTGTCACAGCCACCCAGCATTTTGCGCAGTTCTGGATGGTCCTCATCCCCATTGTCATGGGTGCCCTTCTTGTTCGGAGGTACCTGTGGCGTGCAGGGATCGGCAGCGCATTCCATGCCCACCCAATGCCAGGCTCACCCCGGTCAGGAGGGCCTTTGGTGTTGGCTCGTTCTATGGCCCCCAGGCATTTCACGGGTTTGTCCATCGTCGTTGGCTACCTGACCATCTTGGTGCCCCTGGCCATCACCTTCTCGTTTGTGCCAAAGCATGTAGGTGCTCTGTTCCAGTGTTTTACAATTTTCTCTGCCCACAGGTCTCATCGGCCTAAATTCTCCCATGCTGACAGCAAGTAGGCCATTCACGAAGCTGGCAAGGTTTACTAAATGTTTTTGGTATGAGACTTTCATCCACTTCTTCTGTGCCACAAAAAATGTCTTTGTGACTTTACATTGCAATGTTTGTGTGAAGATGTAACCAGGTGTTCATGGATGTTCATAGTCGCAGTTGAGAGTGTGGAGGTTGGTGTGAAAAAAGTCATCTTCAAAGAAACGAACTGTAAAGTGCCGTGACTTTGAAATTTCAAGGGCTCCCAGCACTGCCCACAATGGCTATGGCGACGGTGGAGTGGGGAGGGGTGGGGGTTTCCAACAGGAGCACCACGGCTGCACATCCACAAACGTCTGATACTTTCATTTCTTAATATGAAAGACGTGAACGTCATTGTTGGTTGTAGGCTTTTTGTTTTTTGAGAATTTTGGGGTCCTCGTCCCCTTTATAACCTTGATGACCCCTTCATGACGTTCGTATGCTAAAATAAGAAATATTGGATAAAACCTCCACACAGCAAGAACACGCAACTCCATTTCGTCTCAGGGTTGTTAAACTCATCTTGGAAACAGAGGTATCGGATAGGGGGGTTTGGATGAGAAATCCCTCACCATAGCAACTTGGGCAGTTTGGGGAAACCCGGGGGAAGTTTTTGGCCAGAGCCGCTGGGAGTCAAAGCACTATCAGACGCCTGTTTTGGGACTTGGGACAGCTGCTGTCTCAATTACCTTTTGCAGGCATCTTTTTGTCACAGATCTGCTTTGCGGTAACCTGTGCTTAGAAATCTGTGTGATAAGCCCAAGTTTGTTGGGTGGGCAATGTATTGGTAGTATGTAAGTACTGTGTCGTATTCACAGGGGTGTGGAATGCGTTGCTTAAATTGTGAAACAGGGCGCGTGATATACATTTGCTCAGTGGATTATCCGTCGGTGTGTCTCCACGAGGCTTATTGTGGCTGAACCTCTGCTCCTCTGCAACTCTGTATCCATTGATGTCGTGCAGTGCTGTTGTTTGTCCCTGATGCCACACATGCCATTTGCTTTAAGATGCTTACAACTGCTCATGAAGGCTCTTTGGGCGCATGTTTCTTCACAGGTTTTATTCAATGCTATGTGCTCATTCTCGTGCTTTCAGAGAGTCCTGCATGGTGCCTCACAGAGTGGACACAATTGAGAATTAGTCCATATCAGAAAAAGCATTGAATCGTATTCAGAATGTACAACTGTTGATGTCTATCCAGATTTCTGATAGCAAAGTATCTACGGAGTGTGCCCCCTGTTCCGTGTTTCTGCCTTCGGCGGCGATCATTGCACGAGCCTCACCGTGTCGCTTTTGCGTCCCACAGGTTTATCCAATGTGGGGTTGGATTCTCGCGTACGAGTGGACGCTCTTCTTACACTTCTGTCTATTCGGACTGTACCTGGGGTGGTGCTATCGCTGGGGAAAGGCCTCATCGTCGCCTTCCTCCCAAGTGCACAAGGTTAGGCCCCTGTCGACGACGTTTAAAAATACGCTACAACGTGTGCATGTACTGCAGTACAGACAAGCAAAATTCACCATTAGATGGCTGCAAGTGTTGCCATCCTGCGCAGTCCATGTTGCTCTTGTCCCGCGCGGTTGTCTGGGGTTTTTCATTGTATGCCGCTCGTGCACTGCTGCAAATCACTCCTCAATCAGCGAATGCCCAAATGCAGTTATGTACTAGTTGTAATGTACTAGTTGTAGTGTGTGTGTTGTTTAGTAATGTACTAGTTGTACTAGTGGTAGTTTGGTTCAGTTCATTTCGAGTTTGGTTCAATTTAGTACTGCAGCAATTTCAGCAGCTGCACACGTGCCTAGAACTTTGTTCATGGACAGCTTTCATCAAGAAATGCTGCATACAATGAGCTTGTGTCAAAAGAAAAGCAGTGTCAATGGTTTGTCAAAGTTGTTGCAGCAGTGGACTGTTCCACGCACAGCAGAGCAATCGTTAGGGCAGATGTGGTGCTAGTTTAGTATTCTTTACTGTACACATGCCGCAGCAACTTTGCTGGCACCATCGCTGCCACGAATGTGCGCGTGAGCAAATCATTAATTGTGAATTTCAGTTGATTGATGGCATCTGCGGCTCCATACCCACGCCTGTTTCCGCGTGATTGGTCATGACATGGCCCTTGAGTCAAATGAGACGAATTGTGTTTGAGGAATAGGGGAGAAGAGATGTGAACGAAACGACTAATAGCAATGCCAAATCAATATTACTTTCGTTCCTACTCGCCTTCTTTCAAGGTCGCTTCATTTCAATGAATTGTCATCAAAAATTTCTTCTGGGAATCGTGGAATTGACGGATTCAGGCTGTCGTTGATGCACCACCTTGTAGTCAATGAGCAATTCATTGCCACCGCTTCGGGCAAGTCATTGGCACTTCAGGGGTCTGACGGCTAGCTTCTTGCTTTGACATGAATGTAATGACACATTAATAATGACACATAATGACACATTAATATTTCCTGAATTGACCTGAACGCTGCACCCCTTCTACCCCGCCCACCACCCACCACCCACGCACTCACTCCCATTCTCAACATCTCCTGGTGCCTGACTTGTGACATTCAATGCCACTGCAGGTATCCGGCCTTGCCAACCGCCCTTGGAGAGCAACGCTGAAGGGGGCTGCTGCAGGCACGGTCGCGCTCGTGCTGTGCCCCTGGCTGGCGGACATCCTTCTGGTTCAGTCGTTCGTGGTGAAGCTCATGATGACCATTTTTGTGGGGAACGTGGCAACCATCCTGCTCACGCATGTCTACGCCTCTCTGCCGGTCAGGTGGCTCGCCTGTGGGAAGTGCGAGGGCTACACCAAATCAGAGCAAGTCATCTGAGAACTGGGCGCCCACGGAGCGCTGTTGCTCCATCAGTGTTGCGGTACTTGTGATGGTAGGGAGCATGCAGGACTAGTATCTTGGAAGCCGTGACGCAGGTTTGGTTCATGCTGGTGCATCGCCGGCAGGGGAGGAGGACCCCGTGCCATCGCCACAATAGCTGGCTGAAATTTGATGAGTAGGTGTTAGTTATTCAGTGCACGGGTTGAGCCGCATATGGTGTGCCAGAAGTCGATGGCATGGACAGCATTAAATTACTCCTTGCAGGTTTGCTTTTCAAAGATACAGCGGGGGCCTTGCACCATGCAGGCGATGGCGAGCTTGGGCGCATCCCAAAACGTTTGTCTGTCCCCCTCCTCAGTTCATTGTTTGCTGACCACCGGCCTGCACTGCGGTATTTGAAGAGTATTTAAGAATAACCTTCGACAAGACAAAGCGGTGCCCTTGCACCTTCTAGGCGATGACGGGCATGAACACATTCAAGAACGCTTTTATGTTCCGCATCCCGTTATCCGCTTATCTGTTTATCCGCTTGCCACGCATGTGCAATGCACCATGTAGGTGGTCAGACGTTGCTACATGACGGCATTCACTATCCAAATATACTGCGTTCAAAGGCATGAAGCATGGCTGCAGAATTCGAACAGGCTGGCCGCAGCCAACTTGACCCCGAAGCACCCTCACACCCTAAAAACTACGTTGTGTCCTCCCTCTGCAGCCCTGCAAGCAGTGCCAACTGCAAGGCCCATTCGAGCATGACATCACCAACAATTTGGGAGCAACAGGAGGATGGCAACAACAGTCTCTTGGCGGCTGCTGACCAGCAACCACTAAGGCTGGGTTTGACTGTGGTCACTATCACCTGCACTGGTATTCACAACGCAGCCTCAGCCTGTAGTTCTTGCTTAGTGGCTAGCTACCCTGCAATAAAGCATCTCTGGCGGACACAGACTACGGCTACCTTAAGGCCAATCTGCTTGGCCTAAGGGTTGAACAGTCTCTCGCCCGATGGGTACTGGGGCAGCGATATCAGCGATTGACACATGCGACCAAAGCCATCACGCAGTGTGCTCCCTACCCTGCAAGATGGGGCCCCCTCACTTCTGTCGCTATGCCAAGGGACCATGACCAGAACGAGCCCATCGCGCAACCGTTGAGGACTTTGTCAAAGTCTTACATTGCTACCAATGGGAATGCGAATTTGGATTTGCAGCATTGAGGAATGTCTCCGGCAATTCACCCACCAACAGGGAGATAACAAAGGGTATGAAACGCAGACGCCTTCTCCAGCGTCATGGCCACCAGCTTCTTCTACTAAGTCATTCGTAGTGCAAAAAAGCCATGGCCAACAAAGTATCATTTTACGTCCTTGGATGGCAGCACTGACCACTGCGTAACCCTAAAAGCTGCCGTCACCGGTCCAAAATCTTCGACAGAATTAGCTCTTCAATTGACAAGCACGAACTACTTTCGACGACGGACACTTGATAGCCTGTCCAGTTCAGCTGTCGTACAATGGCTGGGTGCAACAGGCAGCAAGTGCAAAGAGGTGGTTAGAGATGGCCACCAAAGGTCAGGAGCGCCGAGATTAACTCGTTCTGTGCACAGAGCTCTCTACTCCCCGACACACTTCCCGTTAGACAGTCCATGGGTGAGTGACCCATTGGACAGCTCCTGTTCCAACAAGTCCTGCTTGCTCTGGAAGTATTCCTCGTATCCCATAGTCAGCATTGTTGACTGGTAGCGTGTGAGCTCGATGGAGTCTCGTAGTTCTTCAGAGATGTGCAGCGAGTAGCCTACAGTAACGTTGGGGAAGGGGATTAGGTAATTCTGTCTACTGCCAACAACCGTTGCCTCTCAGTGTGACCTAAGGCCCATCGACGATGCAGTATTGAATGCCCTCATTTCGCCATCAGACAAACAATTGGTATCAGCTAACTGAGATGTCACAGCTGCAAACATCAGAAGCCTCTTTGTCAAGTGAGACATGGCGATGTTTGATCGTTTGCAGGTCTTCCCCTGTGGGACATACTGCATACATGCAGCAGCATCTTGTACCCAAGCCAAGGGCGCAAAATGCATAGATCACCTTGTTCAACTTCCTGGATGGGATTCAGCCCAGGTACTCTTCCTTAAGCACACCAGCTCCAACACATTTTGCAGGGGCCCCACCTCCTACACTAACCCCACCCACCCATCTATCCCCTGAACCCACCCATCCAAACAACCATGCTATTCAAAATTGAACACACCACAAGCTAGCCTAGGATGCAACAGGACACCACTGGGCGATTGAGTGGATGCTATATGGGACCCCATCAAGACTGCATGGGTACAAGCTGGTCTTCCCATTCATGTAAAAGAAGATCGAACCCATTATGCGCAGGTGGTCTGGACTACGCAAAGGGGGATGTGTGTGCCAGCTTTGCAGTACTTTGCCTGATACATGAAAGGGCAGTGTTTTGTCTTGCTATTGGCAAATGCTGTCACTGAGGATTTGTGCTTGCCCAAGCTCTCACCCGCTTTCCTGATCAGGTGATCTATTGTCTTCTTCTTTGAGAAGCCTTGCTCCACTGGGATGTGTGGCAAGTAGGTGGCTGAACGCTGGCAATTGTCCACTGGATCCACAAACTTGATCACAAGGCCATGGGTGCCAATGTCCCAGTCCTGGAAATGCACAACAGGGCTGAAATAGGGACTTCATGCTGGCACAGTACTGGTGCAGGAAAGGGGAGGATGCCATCGAGGGGGAACAAGGGTCAGTTCCTGGGCGATGGAGGCCCCAACCTACCTGCCAGTTGTCGCCCGGCTCAAAGTATCGCAACAGCGAAACAGTGCAAGATAGCAGCGGGACCTCCTCCCACTGAATCGGCGAAAATCGCCGGTCACAAACAGCACTGGGGACACACATCACAGTGAGGACGATTTTGAGAGCCACCCCTACCAGCAGCATGGCAACGGCTGCCTGCTGGGATTCTTAATTCCCGTGCTTCAGAGCTTGGGGCCACAAAGATGTGCACAGGATTCAAAAATGCCAGGATGGGTCTGTCAGGATGTGACATGCTAGGGGCATTTCTCAGGAACATTTTGCCATAACTTGCAGCACTTTGATCTGAACCAAAACTGCTGCAAGAATCAAACGGAATATCCAGGATAGTGAGTGGCTTCGAGGCGGGCTTGCAGCAAAGCCTGGAGAATAGAAACGGCAGGCTCTGCAAGCTGCCGCTACTCTTGCAAATCCAAGAAGCCATGGCGCCCCATCTCCGACCCACCTTCGCAGACCGAAGTCCTTCAGTGCCGAATGCAGCCACCTGGGCTCCAGTGTGCCCAGGCAGCCGCGCATTCGAGGCGCCTTTCCGGCGGTTTTACTGGCCCTTTGCCAGCTGACGAATAGCGCACTGTACCAAAGAACACAAGCAATAGTTAGGAAGCAGCTTTCATCTTCCAGCCACCACACTAAGCATCTTCTCCCTTTGACGATTAACTGCCGAATTCCGCCATGTGGATACCTTTTGACACTTGATGTTGCAACAATCAAAGGGCATGCGCCCAAGGGGCCAACGACGCAGCGATCGAGCGCAGAGCACTAGCTGCGAAACTACATTACGGATCACGGAATGGGTTTCGCCATCCCGCCACACACGGCCAAGTAATGCATCGAAATGAACGCGCTGGGCCGTTCAAAGACGTTTCCGGACCTTGTTGGCCGTGTTGCAGGGCCTCGGCCCAAGGAGTTCCGGCAGGAAGTCGCCAGCGAGCACCGAAAGCACGAGCGCGGCTCTGAGCCGCGATCAAGGGCGAAATGGGCGCAGCGCGGCAGACGCAGGCCCCAAACCCTGGACGTCCCTGCCTCAACCAAATGCGCAACAAAAGCGACAAAAATGACGCCAGGTGCGGCGATGGAGATGCGGCACTTCCGTTGGTCCAGAACTCCCCCCCACTCCTTCATAACGGATTTGATTCAGCGTTGCCGGTGGGGAGGGCACCTACCAGTAGGCCTGCTGGAAAGCCGGTTCCTGGAGGTCCGCTCCTGTGAAGTGGGCGCAAAGCGCGTCGAAGCAGTACTCGCAGTGCTCCCGCCCTGCTTGGACGTCAGCCGCACAGAGGGCCGCCTCGCGTGGCGACTCCATGGACGGCCGCGGCCCTCTGCCAAGGGGTGCCTGTGGGAGCTCTGGGAGATCCCAGAACTCTTTGCCCCCGCCGGCCACCTTGTCGCCGCGCCAGTTGTGGTCCCCGCGCCCACTCCACAGATGAGACAGGGAGACCAGGGCACAAGGACTGGCAGCGTTGTACACCCAGGACAAAAAAGCGCCCCGACGCCTGGATGAGTTGCCCCGCGGAGGCAATTTCTATCTACCACGTTTGGCTCTTCATTCCGAAAACACGATTATCCTCTTTTCTGTTGAATTTTTTTCCTCTCTTGAGCTGTTCTTCCACACAGCAGTGCCCAAATGCGGACCTCTTTCCGCTCGACGGTCGTCCAAGTTGCTAGCCTTGCGAGGGTAAGGTGCCATGACATGTTGCCCCCTTCATCGGGCGCCACCTTGGGCCTCAACGAGGCAGGGCGACCAATCCGTCGATCACATGAAACCAATCCACTAGCCACACACCAAACTGCAAGTCTCACAGAACTGCGCTCTTTGGCCCGCGGGGGCGCGCTCCTCTCACTGTTGATATGGTATAGTTGCAGTCGTTGCCCATGCCCATTCCCCGTCCGCAGGCCCCCTCTCCCACCGTTCAGCCCAAAGAACTCCCGCACCGCAGGGGCACTGTCCCACGGGCGCACAGAAAGCGCCGGCTGCGCTGTCATAATGTCAGGCATTTGTTGCGAACGCTCCAATTTCGCGCGGCCACGTCACGCAGGCCCTCACATAATCACACCACGCGCGGCCCAAAGTACGTACGGCGCGCCGCTGGGCCACGGCGCCACTTGTCGTCTCACTTGGGTTCCCACCGCCCACCCTTGGAAGCCGGGCTCGCACCAAAAAGGGGCACGGCACGCCGCAACCTCGTCCGCCTCTGCCCGCCGCAGCCCAGCAACTCTCCTCTGGCAGCGCGTGGGCTACGCAGAGTTGCGCGCGGTGGGCTCCGCGCTGTCCTTTTAGGGCACCTGCAAACCAACCGCGTTGCTGTGCTGGAGTGCCAAGCGGGCTCGGATCTGGGGCACGATGGCGCTGTCCATGGTCCGCAACGAGACGAGCAAGTGGGAGGTGGTGAAGCCCAAGAGGGGTGCGGACAAGAAGCGGAAGGACGGCCCCCAGGCGGCCGTCCAGCCGGCGCAGGCGGCCGCCCGGGGCGCCGGGAACGCCGGGGAGAAGGGGCCGTTCTCCGCGTTCGACGCGCTGCACGCGGACACGGTGAGCTGCGGCTACCTGCGTTGGCTGAAGTGGACGGTGGGGAGAGCCCGTCGGCGGGACCGAAGCGGTCGCGGCCGCTCGGAGAACGATGTGGCGCGCTGGCGCGCGCCTGTTGGGCACCCGCCGGTGCTGTTCGCGGCGGGCGCCGCGTTGAGGGATCGCCGCTGCGGTCTGGGCTGCTTGGATGCTCGGTCTGATGCCGGGCGGGGACTGGGAAGCGATCTGCGCTGGACTGCCTGCGGGGCGCCCGCGGCGGGCTCGGTGCGCCTGCCCGCGTCGGGGAACGATGTCGCGCAGTGGGTGGATGCATCGGCACGGGGAACGATGGGGCGCTGTCTGGGCTGGGGTCGCCGCCGGTCGCGGCCTCCCAGCAGCCCTAGTGCGACGACGTCGCGGCGACTGTGCCACAATGCTGTACGGCTCCAAACGAACAGGACCATCCGAGAAGATCTGCATGCGGGTGGGGCCAAGGCCTAGCGGCTGAAGCCCCGGATGGGCTGCGTGTCCCTGCGCTGCCGCCCGCCCATCGCGGCGCCGCACCCGCGGAAATTCCCGCCTCTGTGCTGAGCCTGCTTGAGCCAATGAGCTGATCGTTGCGTGGGATGTGTGCAGGACGCCCGGCGCAGGGAGGGGTCCAATGGCAGCAGCCCGCGCAGCTTGCCGGCGCCCGAGACGCCGCCTCGCCCCGAGCAGGCGCCGCAGTCCATGGGGAAGAAGAAGGACAAGAAGAAGAAGCAGCAGGCGGCTAAGGAACTGCCCCCCAAGGCCCAGCCAGCTGCTCCATCGCCTGGTGTGTGATTCCCTCGACGTGATGCAAAGTCGCACAGAAAGAAATATGTGCACCACGGGCCCCTCCTGAAGCCTCCATTGTCCGTTGACAATGCGTCGGCTGCTGCGCGGCGGTTTCCAGGTTCCGGAGTCGCTGGGAGCGACGTGCTGCGCCATGATTTTCTGATTGGTGGCAGTCTTCTGCTGCCACTGGCACTGATACGATATCCTTGCTGAGAAACGTCTGTGCAGCAATGGCGCTGCTCCCTGGCTTTGCCTAGTCGTCCTGCTTATGTGCTGCTGTCACATCAGGAGAGCGAGACAGCGATCTGCCGGTTGGATTGAGTCAACTTCGTTTCTGCCTGTCAAAGGTTTGTCTGTGCAAAACCTGAAGACAATTCTGAAGGATGTGGCTATGGCGTACCCTGATAATGAAGCTGCCCAGGTCCAATACGTGGCGGACAAGTTTCTGGCTGCCTTCAAGGATAAATCGCTGCCCTTCCCTGCAGAGATCTATTTGAAGCCCATCGATGAGGTACAGGTCACTTCTGTCAGTCATATCAGCCCTGTACAGGATGATCAGTGGGTGTTGTGGTCTTGGAATCTGCTTGTCATCGTATCCAAAGGGCTGCAATTGTACCAATCGTTTGTTGATGAAGTGGAGTCTGCAGGTGAAAATGCCCAGAATTGCAAGTACAGGCAAGAAACCTGCTGTTGCTGCCACTGTTGTTGCAGCTAGCCACCAATTGCTTTTGTACTTATGGTGCAGACTGTGTCCATGTTCGACAGCCTGTTGTCTGCCAAGATGACAGCTGAGCTGGACAAGTTTCTCAGGTCGAAGTCCATCGATGCCCTTGTGGAGAGCTTAACTGCTTTCTGCAGAGCGCTGTTTGACTGCGCTTCAGGCCCAAAGGCTCAGCTGAAGGGCCACGCGGGGTTGGTGGTCATGATTGTGGCGATGGCAAGATCGGTGCCTCTTGCTGTTGTTCGGTGCTGTGACGTTTTTGTTACTGAGGGTGCAAGATTTGCAGCCCCCAACAAGCTGCCACTGCTGGTGTGGGTGTTTGCCCAAGCAGAAAGGTGCGCACAGGCCTGCAGTGCCCCTGGATACTGTAGCTGGATAGGCATACAGAAGGGGTCCTGGTTATGAAACAGCAGTCTAGAAGGAGCGCAAACTGGGCTTGAAGTCACTTGTCTGGGATTCGCTGGCACCCAGCAAGTGCGATGGGCTTCAAAGCTGTCTTTGCAACTTGGCGGGGTCTGGCCTTCATACACATGTTGTTGGGACGTGATAGGAGTGTTGGAATTGTCTGGCCTTCCACAAGGGATTGGACTTGCCCAGTGCACCACTGGGAAGCTACTCAGGGTGTTGGAAAAGAAGCGACTTCATCTTTCTGTTATTGGAGTGGGTGCCTGAAGCACCTGCAGCAACATGAGCTTTTGCCACATACTGCATTGAGTTGTCCTTGGGGAGCTGGCTGCATTGCTGATCTGTTTGTGCAACAGGGGGGCATCTGGATCCCTACTGGCGCTGTGGCTGCAGGCCATCCTCCCTCAGCTGCTGGAAGCAGATCAGGGAAAGGGCAAAAAGGGGAAGGGCAAGGCAGGGCAGCAGGCACATGTTCTTGAACCCACAAGCTACACTGTTGTGGCAGACTGCCTCAGGCGAGGCCTCAATGGCGGAAGTGGTTCTGGGATGTCAACACAGATTAAAGAGGCAGCGAAAGATGGGCTCAGTGCCAAGTGTGGTGGGACTCAGGTGAGCTGGTTGGATGGCTGAATATGCCCATCTTGGTGGTCTCAATGATGCCTTGCATAGTCCCGTCAGTTCATTCATAACAAAACATTCACAGTTGTTGACGTCAATTGGGATAGACTATGGCTTCAGTGAAGAACTTTGACCTTGGAATTTGAACTGTTCAAGTGTTTGTTATCCTTTGCGACTTCAACTCTCATTCCATGCATTCAGTGACTGATTGAGCTGCGCCCAGCCTATTTTGAGACATAAATTCGTCATGCAGCACGAAGGGAATATGACTGTGTCTGTGGACAGAGGGACAATGGCTATGTAAGTGAAGCGCCTGGGCATCGTTTGCGTCCCTTAGTGGCTCAATTGGCATCATCATATTGTTCCAGACCACCAAAAGCCGTGCGTGCTCATGTTTCTGTGGGTGCTCTCCCAGGTGAATGAGCCTGTGGTGTCCCTCAGGTCCTTGGACCAGGTTCAGTGTGCAATCCACCTGCAGCATGCACGCTTGCCAGTGCAGGTGGTGACTCAACTGCAGGATGTCTACCCTGCGATGCGATCCATCGCGCTGTCATGTGCATCGCAGAAGTCGCTGCATGGGTTTTTGAAGTCGTCACTGGAGTACGCAGCCAAGTCTGAGGGCGGATACCTGGGCAGGGGCGATAGCATAGTTGAGGAGGCAGTGGAGAATGTAATCACCTGCCTGTCCCGGGACCCCGAGTGCTTCGATGTGTGGACAACAAAGCACAGGGGCCAGATCAGGGGAAGCTGCAGGGTCCTGCAGCACCTGTTGCATGCCGAGCCAGCATCGTTTCGGAACCTTTTATCCTCTCCAGCAAACAGGGACCGCTTTATGGTGAGCTGGTAGCTGTCGTTCACTGGATGTGTGCGAAGAACTAGTCTGAATTAAGCAGTGCTGGCAGCAGCACTGCCAGCAAGCTGTGACTTGTTCAGTGCTGTTGGCACACTGATCAGCAGCTGAATGCCCAGTCGATTGCAGAAGAGGATATAATGCACAAGCAGTCATTTTCGCATTGCGTACAAAGGTTGGTGGCTCCCAAGTGTTTTGTGCGAATTGCCACCTGGATCAACGCCCTTTAGTTGTCCACTGCTGGAACTGGTGCCATAACCCTGCTTGTTGAGAGAGGAGGGGGCACTTGCGGGGTAACGCCAGTGCACCTTGACACAGCAAAAGGGATAGTCCGCAGTATGCCTGTTGCAGGGCTAATCAACGGCTGCTGAACACACACAGCGTGTCTTACACACCATGGACAGTGCCATGGCAGGGCGAAGGCCACAAATATAACAACCACAACTTGTCTGCATGTGTACCAGCAACAAGAACATTGAACAAGCTGTGCTTAAGAAAGAAAACGTGGATGGGACAAGGGAACGCAGATAGTACATGGCCTGGGTGTCGGTGCCTCTCAAACCCTCCTTTGCTTTTCCCCTGCAGAAAATGGTGAAGAAGCTGCAAGACCGGCATGGTTTCCTTCTTGCCCAAGGGAAGGGTTGGCAGGGAGCCTGTGCCCGTGGTGCCCACGAGGCCTGCAAGAGCTTCCTGGGGAAGAGCAAGGGAGGCGCCTCCAAGGGGCTCAGCAGCGTCTCTCCCAAGATGCTGTTTGTGATTGCTGCGTGCATTGGCCTGGGGGCTGCCTTTGTGGCGACCAAGTGGGACGACATAGTTTTTGCGACGCACGAGTTTTTGGGGACGGAGCAAGGGAAGGTGGTTCTGGAGATGTGGGAGAGAGTGGAGAGGGCTGCCAGGGAGGCAGCAGGCTCAGAGCAGGGGCAGTGGGTGCTGGGCAAGGTGGAGGTGGTGGCGGGGCTGGCTTCAGAGTGGTTTGAACAGGCCAAAGAAGTGGCCTTTGGCCTTGGGAATAGCCAGAAGGCCTCTTAGCGGAGACGTGAACACATGGACTCAGGAGGTGGACACATGGACTGTGGTGAACCCGCTTCCAAGTTAGTTCAGCTATTTATGGGGAAGCGATGATTAGGCACTAAAATAAGGTATACACAGGCAGTCTGTTGCTACTGGGTGTACAGTCCAAGAGGACAACGTCGTGATTTGCGAGCATTTTGGTAGTGAGGAGGTACCGGCCTACGCTGCTTCACCAGTCGTGACTGAGCCAGCGAGATGGGGAAGATATAAACCAGCCTGCTGGTATGTCCAGCATGCCGTGCAAGCCGAGTATCCACGTTTTGAGAGATAGTTTGGTTGGTTCGCAAAGTCAACAGAATTTTGTCAGAAGCTATGGAGACCCAACTCAAAACGCGGGAAATGTGTCCCTAACGATAAGGCAGGACGCTGACCCTTCATTTTCATGCGTTTTGGGAAGACAAGTTTGCTTACAGGTATTCTGGAGGGGTTTTGGCCGTTATCAAGTTCGTTGCACGAACGCCTGGCATGTGCGGGCTGTAGAAACGTGTCGCAGCTCGTTGAGTCAGACCGCTCCCTTCAGCATAGAGAATCCTGACTGGTTTGAGGGAAATGCATGCAGAATTCGGTAGGAGGCTTTCATATTTGATTTCTTTCGGTCCACGGAGAGTGCAGCGCGACGATCAATCGATGGCCCTGCTTTGATTGCAAGGCGTGGGTGTCTCGAGAGAAAAGAGGAACGGGACATCCAATGCAAGGGCCGCCCGTGCGCGTGCCTCATCGCAGGCCTCTTGTGCTTTTGCACATCGTGCGTCGATTCATTTTGGAATGGCAATCCTTTGGATTGATGTGCGGGGTTGTTGCCCTTCAAGCGAACCGCCCCTCTTGTGCAGCACTTCAATGACTCAGACAATCGTATCCTGCCCACAGTCATTCACGTAGCCCGTCGTGCACTGTTTTATCGTTCTCCCACCTTGGCGCATATTCCACCAGTGCCTTGCACGGTCCTTGCCGCCACTATTATGTGAAACACTAGACGGCCTGACGCGACCCCTATCCGCCCATATGTGGACGACCCTCCCAAGAGGCTGCTGTGAGAGGATGCCCATAGAATCATTTGTTAATGCAACCACTCCTTGGTGTGCTCAGAGGAAGCGCAGATTCCGCACTCCGCAGCTGGTCTGACAGCGTCGACAATTAGCTCGACATGCAAGCAGGCCACCCACAGAGACCGGGCTTGCATATTTGTTCGCCTGGGTCCCTAGTCCCAGCACATGTTTCTGTCGCCGACGGCGGTGTCCAGGTGCTCCGCTTCTGTCGTTGACGACCAAGCTCCCTCACAGTTGCATCCTTGAGTTCCTCATCCATGACGATGACAAACGTGAATGCGATTGCATGCCACCGCATCACTCAAAGTACGTCAATGTACAGAACACACCAGATTTGTACTTTCACTCAAGCCAGTACGAGGCAGCAGCTAGAGGAACAGAGACGCTCCGCCAACACCAGCAGAAGAGAGAATGAGAGAATAGTGACGCGTACGGCCCTGTCTTCCGACTCCAGTTCACGTTTCCAGCTCTGCATTCCTCCCTCCTCAGATCATTCAGATGGTAATTTCCAAGCCCGTAAACTGCGCATTTCCAGGTATGGATATCCTTGCAACAACAAACCGACAAGTTACGTGGTTTACTTGATCAGTCTTTTGTTAAAGGTGAGATTGATCAAAAGGCAGTCGCCATTGCAAGAGAGAGGCCACAGCATTTCGCTAAACTTCCTTGCCGACAGGACACTCTGGCCAAAGCAGCTCCCTTGGAGCACCACAACCATAGTCTATCAGTAAAAAAATATTCGTCAATGCTGGAGCCTGCACATTGGAAGTTCGTGCTGTCCCAAGCAAGCATGGGCTGATACAAAGGTACAGACAGATCCCAGAGAATAGCGGGCCCCCACCAGCGGGCCCCTGTCCGCGCCGCCCACCCGCCTCCACACGCACACTTACCCACCTCAGCCAGCTACAGCATCAAGCAGCAGGTTTGCCGTCAAGAACGCGGGGGAACAGTCTCCTGCATACCCCCGCGCTATCTTCGTGCCCCCCGTGTTCCGCATCAAGCGCCTGGATCACAAACGCGCCCCGCGAGTTCACACTCACCAGAAAGGCGCACCGGCGTGTGGGCAATTCGACACATGACATAGTTATTTAAACTAAAACGCTAATCGCAGAAAAAGTGGTGGCACCTCGCAGTAATATTTTTGCGACTTCCTGCAGTTCGTGCAATGAGCACTCCCGCTCTCTACCGAGCATAACCCACCCACCTCACGTCGCCCAAATGTGCCGTCTTGCATATCCGCCGCGCTCCGTCACAATGGCCATGTTTGGCAACGCCGGCGTGGCCCTCTGAGCCACCTTGGGCTAAACAACACCCCCGCACCATCTTCTGTGATGTACGGTAACCCTTGAACCAAATTAGGTATAAAGATTTAATATTTCTCGGAAGAAATTGTTGGCAAGAATTTCCACCTGGGCATTCTTTCTTTCCTGATGTTTTCCGCATTGGTAGCTAGTTCCACCCTTCCCACGCAGTAAACCACCCTTAAAGCAGACCAAACAGACCCAGTAAAACAGACCAATCGTTCGACATGGGACGCGAAAATTCCACGAGAGCAACAATGGACATTATATCGCGAATACTGCAGTATTCGGCCCGCCACTATAACAAAAAGTTTGGTGTTGAAGCAAGGCCAGGTGGGTCGCTAGGCCCATTCTGCAAGTTTGGTTGACCCAATTGCTCGGGGTCGACGCAGGGAACCAAGGGCGACGTTTCAACTGCTGCACCGGAGAGATGGCGCCGACATCCTTGCCAAGGATATCGGCGCCATCACTCCGGCGCATCCAAGGATTCCTTGGAATGGGCGCGGCAAATGAAATACTGTGCGAATCCATTGATTACAGCTGCCCAACACACACAAACACTGTCGTTGCATGTGCACGGCCGTGGCGGGCGAAATAGCTGCAATGTTACTCCATTATGTAAGGCTTGTCTAGAGAATCTAGCTTCACAATTCTATGGCACCCCTTAGGGAAGACACTATTTTGAATTTAATATGCTTAGCGTCAATCATTATTTCAATTCCAGGATGACTCAGCAACATCACTTCGCAATGGCATAAAACTTCAATATAGTTTTAACGGAAAAACAGCCGAAATTGTGGCGATTGCAGTGATTTGTAAATGCGATGCCAAAAGCCACAATATGTTATTAATAGGGGATGAAAACGGCCCCAAAACCTAAAACTTGATCCATTCTAAGGACAGCCTCGAAGATGGAAAGATTTGAGCGAGGTTTTGCAACAACTCATGAGCTATCCGCCACTTATCAGTGGTGTTTTGTGTGCATCTTTCCACCTTATTTTGATTTGCGCGCAATTACGTAATCCCTTTGCCTCGATGGCTGGACCGCTCCCCCCCCCTTAACTTCACTTGACGCTAAATGTACCAAATTCGAAACAGTGTCTTCCCTTCATAGAAGATATAGTGAGGTTGACCCAGAGCAGATCTGTCTGGGATGTGAGGTCGCCGACGTCAACAAAGTGACGCACCACTTCCTCTGCCAAAATGACATGGGCATGTGTGAGGACGTGACCAAAGTGAGTGCCCTACAATCCAAGATAGAAATCCCGCTCACGCTGCAAACACTGCTTACTGAGAAGCGTAACACTTCCAGGCAAATGTACATTGGCACGCTGTGACTGTTCCAGCGACTCACAGCGTTAAGCTTCCTGCGCAGACAACGGGACGTTGCATCGCTTGTGCTGTCAAGACGAGCACTCTAATTTTGAAGCAAATGGGTGGACGGCCAACCCTCGGCAGAGGAACGACGTTACCTGAGACGTAGATCTCACGTATGGTCATTTCAACAGTCTTGCTCACAAACCAACGGCCCTCTCCCAATGTTCAATCGCTTAAATTTAGATCCATAGCGACGCATCCCAAACCTTGTGCACCGTTCAGCGTGTTCTTTCCCCCCTCAGTGGCCGCGCTCGTGCGCATGCGCGAATGAATGGAGCAGCGAGAGGAGCAGCACCGAAAATGAAATGAAATGGGGGAAGTCCATCAACTCACGATAACGAACGGGAATCAGGACCGGCCGAAAACAGTCAGCCAAGCAAAATCTATTGAGGATTTGCAGAACACCAGGATTCGGAAGAGAGTGGCTGGCTTCCGAATCCTGGTGTGGTGCAAGCGATAAACTGTCTATTTACAGCCCGGCAATTATGCAGGCAGAGTCTCTGTCACGAACAGCTACCGGAACTGTTCGCCAAAGAATTCTTATCTGCACATTCTCATCCATCCCGGACCTCAGGTTATAGCAGGTTAGGTATAATGGAGCAGCAGCGCTTGTCCGGCATCAATGCTTAATGTATGTCTCCTATGCAAATTTTTGGAAGTAGGTCCCTGTATGGCTCAAATGTATGTAGCATTTCCAGCCGCGGTGGAGCCATGTGCACACCAGAAGTCAGTTTCCCTCATCTCATCAAAATATGCTTCACAAGCGTGAATCGTCAGGTCCAGTTTAGCAATCGTATCATCTGGTATGCCTCGCGACTGTCTACACATTGGTTCCATTCAGTACTCTTGATCACCACAGACACGCCTTCGTGCCTGCTCCGCAGCGATTCCTTAAAATGCAACCGCAGCACCTTGCGCCCATCTGACGACTCTCGAGCGTTTGCTGATAGCTTGGGGGCACCCGTGCCTCATTCCGTCGTCAAGCGGCATCGAGGCACCACATCTCCTCGCCAATGCTTATCGCGATACAGACCGCAATATTCGCCACGATTCCAATTGGGCATGCTGATGAGCAGAGTGTCTCAGCTGGTCCTAAAGGGCAGTTCGCATGCGTGCATTGCTGGCCCGAAATTTGAAAAGCAGCGTTTTCGTTCTGGTCCGTGTGGAATTCTATTCCCCGATCTGTATACGCGATCGTCGATGTGCGTTTCACTGCAGGCAGCCCAGCGGTCACGTTTGATACACTACTACATTTTGCCCAAATCCGTCTGGTTCCGTCCATGATGCATGTAATATTGAGGCACACCAGTGCAAAGCGATCCCGACTACTCGAAAAGAACTTGCTGAAATGCGACGTCTACATACAGTTCAAATGGCGGGAGCGTGTGGATTGCACCGGGCAAATTCCGCCGCCTTCTGTGGATGCCGGGAGCACGGCCATCAGGCGCACGCTTCTCCTACCCGCCAGCGTCGAGCCAAGCAAATGGCCCCTAGGTCCAGGTACCTGGACGGAACCGGATTTCAAGTCAGGTAGTGCATGTCACTGCCAACGGGGCGGCGCTCACCGGCGCCTCAAGCGATCTCTGCTGAAGAGAAACGCCATCAAGGCGTAACAAATTAGCGGTGGTATCCACCGCGGTTGTGCATGTGCTCTCAACAGTCCCTATCTTCACACGTTTTTGCGGTGCATATCAGGACGGTCGAGCATTCCTTCGTCGACGCAAGCTTGCATCAATGGGCTCGGGCTCGTTTTCAGGTTCGAGTGCTCGATTTTCAAGGACCGATGGCACTTGCACAAGGGCTTCCAGGACCGTGGAGGGCCGCGTCTCGTTGATGGCGTCCCAGGCATCCCGCTTGCTCACTGACTTGCTGCTCGGCGGTAGGGGCGGCAAAAGGAAGGAGCGCGGGAAGGACAGAGCTCACAACACGTGGCCGAAGCGTGCTGGGAGGACAGGCAAACCGAAATTTCGATGGCCTCCGCCCTGGGATCCTTGCAAAAGGCCAGCGTACAGGACTATGGCGCACACCTGAAGTAAACCCAAGCACTGACCACCCAATTTTGGATAAGTCCTCGTCACGACTAAAAGTTGAGTATTTTCCGTGATGCTGGCTGGGTTCCTTCACCCCGACTCACAGCAGATCTGTGAGGGTTGAGATCCTGCGAGTGGGCAATTTGCAACTTGCAGCTCACCAGCGCAAATTTGCTTCATGCTAGCCATCAATTGCCGCGAGCTGTGCCCGACAGCGGCCGCCACCGACTCGCGCCACGTTCATGACACCAGCTGTGATGGCGTCCGATATCGGAGTCCACGATGCTCTCCTCGCCACTGGAAATTCATCGCCTAACACTCACGTGTTCGGCCCGGACAATCGGCCACGCGAGGTTCACAGCCAACCTCGACAAGACAGGGGTCTGGTCCCCCGCCGACTCAGCCCACTCATCCTCCATTGAGTGCCGCGATCGCGCCTTGACGCCATTCCAACTCCGGTTAAGCACAGCAACACCATCGGAGGCTGGGCCCCGTCGTCTGACGCCGCCCTTGGCCCCCAATCAGCCCGTATCTGGCATCGCCAGATAGTATGGCTTAGCGGGTGTCTTCACACCGCTTGCGCCAATATCCGCCAACATCGTGTCCCAGCAGCACTATCCCACTCGGGGATGCCAGAAACGGGAGGGGCCGCAGCGCGAGCGCCGGGGCTTGCCGCCAAGCCGTGGCAGGCCGGCAGCAGCCGCCCCGCTGATGAACCCGCGGCGGCGGATCAATGTCAGTCATCGATCGACGGGATGCGTCGCAGCGGCCCTTCGCGGATCTAGGCTCTCCTCCAGACGGTGCGCGCCAGGCTGACGCATCGGCCTTAGCTCCGCGAGGGCCCCCCGGAAAAGCTCCAGGCGGCAGCTGATTCGCCGGCCCGGCCGGACTGACCGTGTGGAGATGGGTTGATGGGGCGGCGCGAACCGCACAAAACGGAACGGGGCGGAGCGGACCATTGGCACACGGGCGGCAGTAGAGTGGGCGCTAGCTCCGACATCGATCACTTCCGCGGAATCGCGCCCGAGACTTGTCGATCTGCGCCAGCCGCGCGCGTAGCATTTGGCCGCGTCGCGCGTTGCCTCTCACTAGCGACAGCACCGGTAAGGATGCCAACCAAGGATATACGGGTAAGCCGCCCGCGGTGTCGGAGTTGTCCGTGTGGAAAGCCGCTGGTGGCCGTCGCCCCTCCTGGGCCCCTCGAGCGGCGCCGCTGGGCGCCCTCGCCGGGCACATGCGCGCCACGGGCCTCGGTGCCGGCCGCCGGCGTGCATGACGTGCTTAGTTTTCTTTCGAGTTGCGCAGAGCGATCCCCGTCTTCGGGGAACCCGGCCACGGGTGAGACCCCTGCTGGCTGACGTGTGCGGGCAAACTCCCTTCTTGGTAATATTGGTTCACTAAATAATGGGTTCCAAGACTCTGGGCGTCATACGTTAGATTTCATGAACTCATCATGGGCGCTGCTTTGCTCGGGCAAAATAAGAAGCCGACGTCTACCTCATTCCCTTGTTGTGTCAAAATGAATGACGATAATGATGCGCCCCACCCCCCATGTCGGGGCCGCATCGAACGATTGCGGAGAACGTGGGCGGGCGGGCGGTACACGGACGTACGGCAGAAAATGCAGTACGACGCGATGAGTAACGCTGTCGGCGATTGCAAACCCCGACAGCCCGCAGGCCCCGCCCGTCCTGATTCAAGCCCGCCCTCCCCGGCCGATGGTGGCGCCCGCCGGCGGCCACGCGGCGGAGGCATCCGGCGACTCGGGGAGCCCGGCAGCGCGCCACAGTGGGGCGCCCGGCTTGGCCCTGCGGCACCCGCTTGACGCCGATGCCTCAGACTCAGTGGAGGCTGCCATGCTCCCGGGAACGTGAGAACGCGCCCGCGCCTTGGCTTTTTGGGCGCCGCGGGCGCGGGCCGCCTGTCGCCGCCCCGGGCCGCCTTATTGCTCCCGGCGGGCGGCCGATAGCTGGGGAATGGGATGCGCGGGGGTTGAATTTAGGCCCGACGTTGGGCATCGTGATAAAGGGAAAATGATACGTGATGAGGGGGGTGATTGGGCGATCGGACGGGGGATGTGCGCGGCGGGCGCGCCTCACGACAGAGCGTGATCCTAGACCGCGGCGATGGATTGCGGCTGGACGGCCTCTTGCGCGAACCCCGCGGCCTGGATCCGAGCCGCGCCCTCCGCTGGGCGCCCGCTCCCCACGCCTTACGAATTCGCGGCATTGGCGATGCGCACCACGCGAGTCGAGGCGCCAAATGGCGCAAGCCCGGTCCCAGCATGAGCCCCTCTCCCCCCGTCCTTTCCACTCGCTCCCTCTCTTTTTCCCTCCCCTCCCTTCCCCCTTGGGCGCCGGTCCCGTCTGAACGATCCGCTCTAGCCCCTCGCGAACGGCTGTCCGTGCTGTGTGTGTGTGTGTGGTTGTGTGTGTCAGTGTGCGCGCGATGTCACCCATCCCTCGCCCCACCCCACCCCCGTTTCGGACACCGCGCTCTCGCCTGCGCTCCCCGTCCCCGCCTTACTCGCCCCCACGGCCCCCGCGGCACGCCCGAGTGACGTAGGCCTCAGCGCTTCCCCATCGACTCTGGATGGCCCGTGGGCGCGTCAGACGGGCGCATGGCGGGCCACGCCCCCCCCCCCGCGCATTACATGATGGCCTGGGGCCCCCGGTACATACATGGTACGATGTTGGATGAGGTACTCCAAGGATTCGCGACTGGGGGTGGGGTGTCGACGCAGTGTAGTGCCGCGCGGGGAATCCGCCTTTATATCCCTGAACGCCGAGACAGACAGCGTCGCCAGGATCAGGGCGCTCTGGCCGTTGTGACATTCGGTGACCAATTGGGCTTGGCGACAGTCGAATTTCGTGACCGGCGATTTTAATTGGCTCGTTGTCCAGCCTGCATCGCGTTAAGTACTGGGCAGGTTGCATGTGGCCAAACTGGTCGACGCACCTGCAACGCAGATGTGTATTTGCCCGGCAGCGGGGTGAGCCCACGTCTGCCATTCTTATGGGAGCCCTGAGCATATGATTGTAACTTGGGGAAACCGATGTCTTCTGGCGCCGCCACCGTCGACTCGACAATCGCCTTGCACCATCGCTCGGTCATAAGGCGCTTTTGAACACAGTGCAGAAATCCTTTGTTTGCGTTCGGTTTGGAACAACCCCCGGTTTCAACGCATCGCTCTTGTATTCCTTCGATTGTCTGTCTGTGCATAGTGCAGATTGGCTGCGTGTATCATGTCTGGATAGACTGCCCTGCGCTTCCTTGTTGGTGGGTGGGGAGCATTGTGCTGAGTTGCGCTGGCTGTGGTCGAAGAAACTTGCTTTGGGTAAGCCGGCCTCTTGGGCACTCGAGGGCTGCTAGCATCGTCATTGCACCTTGATTCCGTCGCAGGAGGGGCTGTTTCCCCGTCGAATCAAGCCACTGACGGAGCTGCTCAGCCGTTTTTGACAATATGTAAGAACTGTTGCCAGAGTCATTTCACCATGGACGTCACTTCGTATTGTTTGCGACTCCCCTTCAGCCCTAGTTTTCTAAGTCGAACGCTTTGGATGGATTTTGCCAGTGGCACTGCCTGTAAACATCTCGAGGAATAACGGGGCGACGTCATGCCCATGGCGTGCCGTTGACGATCTCCACCCTCACGATCTCTTTGCCAAGCTTTCTCTGATGTTTTCATTCTTTCAGGGCCCCACGACATGGCAAATAGGAAAGACACGGCCGAAGAGAGCCCGCGCCCCGCCCCGGCTCCCGGCCCCGTCCCCCCGCCCGCCCCCGCCAGCCACAGGCCCCTCGTGGTCTCCTACAAGGACGTGTGGTGCCTTAAGGACCGGCCCAGCGAATCCTTCGACGCCTGCGACCCATGCCTCGCCGCGGGCGTCTGCCCCTCCGGGCACGGCGCCGGACCGTCCTGCAGCACCACCAGCTCTGGCGACATCTGCGGCGCCGGCAGCGGCAGCATTCCACGCTGCGAGGACAGCAGCGAGGCGTACATGAATTCCCCATCATGCCCCACTGCCCAGGCGTCCATTCGGGGGGTGCTGGCGGGTGGCGGAAAGCGTTTATCTGGGTCGGGCTTGGACAGGAAGGGGTCGGATTCGGCGTCCGCGTGGTCGGGGGGAAAGTGTCGGTCGGGGGGAGGGAGCCGGGCGCCGGGCGCGGAGGAAGACTTCGAGTTCCGCGCGGCCGCGGGCGACGGCGACCCGTCCGGCGGCTGGCCGCACTGGCGGAGGATGGCCGACTCGGTGCACTCCATGGGCACCGAGGACGGCAAGTTTCAGGGCTCGGCCCACGGGTTCAAGTCCCTGCCGGAGAAGCAGAACAGGTGGGGTGGGAACCAAACAAGCAAGTTGACAAACACTCGATAATAAATGCATACATAAAGATGTCCAAAATGATGTTAAGAATAGGAAGAGGATTTGCTGTAAATGGTTTTATGGCAAAGATGTCAAGAATAGGAGGTAGCAGACAAGTGCTTGAAAGATTAAGTCCCTTCTACGCAATTTCCATGCTTACTCACATCTTTGTGAGTTACTGAAAACCACGGGTCGATGGTCTAAATCGCGTTGGCATGGAACCGGACCGTGTAATCTTAACTATGCATTAGTGATTATTTACTCCAGTGACGTCTGCATGGGGGAAAGTGCAAACGGAACCTGCACCAACAGAAGATCTCCCCTTTTGCACAGTAGCTGGTCGCGTACAGACAGTGCCACGTCGATCATCGCCTGTCAGTGCCTGAACCCGAACTATAAGCCTGTTGGTATTGCCTTCAACAGGACAAATCCCTGCCCTTGCCCCTTGTAGGCGTTGACGGACATGCATACATCCGAAAGTTTTGCACTGTCCTGCATCCATTCACTTTATCCGTCTGCAACCTGCTTGGTCAGACACTGTTGAGTGACTGATGCTCCGATCCTGGTGAATTGCAACCCGAGCTGAAAGGAAATCAAGTAGTGTCATCTTAACCTCACTTGCATTCTGTGCCACTTTCACCAGTGCTGAGGACGCAGTTTTCCTGGAGATAAAGTTCGATTGGGAAGATGATCAGCAGGCTCCGGCCGTCACTTACGAGGAGCGCGTGGGCAAGAAGGGTGGGTCGGGGCGGGGACGCTGCAGGAAGGGGCTGCGGTTGCTGCGGTCGCTAGTGCGATCTGATGGGAAGAGCCAGAAGGCTGGCAGGCGTGCCAAAGGTCCCGAGAAGGACACTGTGCTGAGGTGAGTCATCGCTGTGCGAATGGCGGGATGACGGCGACTGTGTGTCTTTCTTCTCCGTGCACCTTCTGCATTGCATGGCAGTGGACCAAAAGAAGATTCTCCAAATGTCTCTTGCATCCATCGGATGTAAAATCAGCTCTGCTGTAGTGATGCCAAAGATGACAAGTGTGCAATGAGCAGCCAGTTAAACACGATCGAATCCATTGTCGTAATTGAGATTAACATGAATTAAACACTGTTGTCGTGTTTCCCCTTAAAGGCAGCATGAGCTGCTCGTTGAGAGAACATTTGGAGCATGCACTGTTTCGGCAGCAAAGCACCTAAACCCGATCAAAGCAATTGCTTCTGAGCCTTGACCCTCCGGGCCAACTTGTAAGCTGAGCGCAATCATATTGGCCCATTTAACGGCAAGGGAGAAATTTGTTCCCTAGGAAGTCGCCAGATTGTGCGTTTTGCTTACGATTGTAAAACCGCAAGGCCCCTTAATGGCCAAAGCTTTGGACGTGCTCCTCAGGTGGACATGACATGGTGAGCGTTAGGCATGTCCAAATGTGTGCAATCACGAACGGGTTCGTTCCGCACATTTTCGCGCTGACGTCGCTGCACCATGCACCCACACGCAATACGCGGCTGAGGGTTGTGGACGTGGTCCCGCAGAATTGTCCGCCGCATCGTGTGCTTCTTTGCGTTGGAATCGCGGGCAGATGCAATATGTTGCAGGTCTTATGGGCTCATGGCGCCGCGTGGTGCCGAGGATGGCTGTGGCCGGATGGCGCATGTGCATGGCAAAGTGTCGGATTTGGTTGTGCAGCCTTGAGCCGTGGTGCCCAGCCTTCATGGCACTGGGGAGGGCCTTGAGGCCCCGATCCTTGAGGCCCAGGACTGCACACTGTGCTGAAGTCCCAACGCGCCAAGCCGCAGTTCGCGAGCGCCGCAAGCCACGGGCGGAGGGGGGGAAGGATGCTCGCGCGACCCCACACACCGTGCTCACCCTTTCCGCCCTCCCTGCCCAGGTGCATCGGCTGCCTTTGGGGCAGGTCGTCCTTTCTGACAGCGACGCCCCGGCTCAAGCCTAGCGGCCCCTCCATCTCAACCGCACCCAATTCAACCTTCTCGGCGCCCTGCGGCGGCTCCTTCTCACCCCTGACCACTTCCCCACTGCCGGACACACTGCCTGCCTCCCCGCGGTCCATGCAAGCAGCGGCGCCCGACAGAAGCCCCGGCTTGTCGCAGGAGGTTTGGCCTGCGTGGCACGGTGTTGCTGGAACGGCGAGCGACGGCAGAGATCACAGATCAGAAATCAGAGAGCAGGGCGCGCAGAGATCAGATTGCCAGATCGCGCAGGTCGGTCCCGCCGCGCCCTTCCGGCGCAGCAGCGCCTCGCAGGAGGCGTCCATCTCGCTGGACCTCTTCGGGGGATGCAGGCTGGCGTCGGCATCCTTCGAGGGGTGGGAGGCGGCATTCACTCAGCCGTCGACGTCGATGGGGGTTTCCCCGGCGTGGGCCGGCGGCCACGCGTGGCGCCCACCGGTGTTGAAGTCGGATGAGCAGTACGAGGCGCGGCACGTGGAGGCGTGCGGCGGCGGTGGTGTCCGGTCCGCGAATAGGGTCAGCGACGACTGGGCGGCCACACCGAGGTGAGGGGGGGTCGCTGGACGCCTTGGTGGTGTGAGGACTCGCCCGCGGCAACAGATTTTCTGTGGGGCCGTTTGGTTGTTGTTTCTTTTTCTTCTCAAGTCTGTTCTTCACAGGTTTGGTTCTGCGTGTCTTCTGTTGGGTCTGCGTGCTTTTGCTCCTTGTTTTTTTCTAAAGTCCTGCCTTCTCACATTTTTGGAGACCGCGCAGTAGTCATTGATCGGACCCGTGAGTGTGGCGGGAGCGCAAGCGACTACAGTGGGGGTGATCTCCGTCGCGTGCGTGTGCTGGAGGCGGTTGTCCTACATATCCGGGTGTTCACCCGGGCCTGTCGGAGTCGTTCCTGTGTGCGAGCGCACGATGTTGGATCCCATGCCATGCCCAACCTGGAATGGAACACACCGCGGTGTTCCATCCCAGGTCGGGCACCGCGCTGGACCCGGCATCGCCTGATGGCGCATTTTCACATTGTCACATTTGGAGAAATGACGTCGAGCAGATTTGTGAATCGCATGGACACTTACGTGTCCATGATTTCGGAGGATGTGTGTTGATGGCCCACCTCTTGCAATGCATCCAGAATGATCCACAGTCAGGATGCACGAATGCGGTCCGAAAGGCGTGGCAGACCCACAGTTGATTGTGCCAACAGCAGTGTGGCTTGATGGCCACACTATGGGTGCAAGGAAGAGCCTGCCAAACCTAGATATGCTGACAAGTGCGGTGTCGTTGGGGGTGTCCTGCTGCGGCCACGTGCGAGTTGCACTCTCTATTGCACGGTGTAGGGCAGGGGTCGAGTGCTGGGTCTTCACTTGTTTAATATGTGCCCGAACTCCGACTCGCCACGCACCAGCCCTCTGACGCTATGCCGTGGCAGATACCACAATTGCTTGACTTTGCTGTGGACGCGTTGCAGGCTCGCAAACGCCGCGTCGCCCTCCGCAAAAGTGTCCATGGACGGCTCCGTGTGGGACGAGCGCACCATCCCAGAATTTGACCCAGTAAGACTCCAAATGTGGGAGCCAGAGGATGGCGGCAAGCGGAGTGTGTCTTTCTCCGACTTTGGTGGCTGCTTGAGGGCCACGTGAATGGCCATGAATGAGTGGCAGTGCCGGATACGCCTCACGCTCACTTGCGACAGAACAGGCACGGGCATGGACTGTGGTTAAGGGCGTCGTCGGCTTGTTCAGTTTTTTGTATGCTAGATGGTTGAAAACCAGGGTCTTGCGCTGAAGAACGTTTTGGCGAGCGCGTTGTATTGAACAGAAGGAATACAGCAGTGTACACCAGACACCGGCATGCTGCATTTAAGCCCCCCCCGGGGAGACAATTTTGTTGGCCGAATATGTGGATGAGGGCAGCAAGTCGAGATTGAGAAGGAGCGGTGTTTTGAGGGACCGGCCACATTAGCAATAGACTCATTGAGCTCGAATGGAATAGTAGATGTGTGCGTGAAGTTCATATCTTCTAGAATGATACGATATTTTATTAGGAGTCCTCTGATTGATCTGCAGCCCTTTGGGGATATTCTGTCCTTGGACTGGGAGAGGCCAGCTGAGAAGCGGGCCACGAACTTGCTGCGAACATGAGCGGCAGCCTGAATACTTTATACCGAAGACACTTAATACTTAATAGAATAACTGAAAACATGGCCAACAAAATGTAGACTTAGTGGCAAGTTTGGTTGACGGGCAAGCTGGGAGAATTTGCGACGCACTCTTTGTGGGTGCAATTCGTGGGGGTCTGCCACTGCAGGCCACTGGTTACTTGTGTGCGTTTGTTTGGGGCTCGCCAATAGGGAGCACCATCACGGAATGTGAGAACCACCGCAGTGGCTGGGAGATAGGCTTTTGGACGTGTTCACCGCCTTTGCGTGCGGAATGGGTGTCAGCGTGCACAGAGTGCGGGGCAATCCAGGAACGGTGCTGCTGCCCCTTGGTGCCAGCACAGCATTTCTGTCTTCTGCTTGCACGGCACCCAAATAAACGCGAGGCCATGGCGGTCTTCATCGGGTAGGCGTTTAGAGTGGTGACGACGGACCGACATGAGCTGCTGACAGCCGATTCTTCAGAGGGGCTCTGAAGTGGTCGTGGTGTCCATAGCGGGCCGCCACACTGGTGTGGCAAAAGTGTGCCAACGCCGCCGGGCCAGGGTCTGCGAAGCGGGGGCGCGTGCCTTGGGGCCGGCAGCGGGCCTGTAGTGCCACTGGGATGACCACGGGTGAGCAAATCCGGGAGGACATCGTTCCGAGTTGAGGCGGGCCCCAATAAGGAGCTATTTGTGAACATGTACATGTTGCGCGGCCCCTCAACTAATGACCACATTGTAAAGTACTGGACTGGTCTCGCGGGATGTTGACTCAAGTGTCAATGGTGGTGTCCCAGGATCGCTGTCTTTCTGCCGGCTGCCCTCACATGGCCTCAAGGAAGAATGTTCTGGAGAAAAATTTCTGCGATAGCAGGAGGGAAAACCAAATTACGTGCATTACCTGCTGCAATACGTTGCTCGAGTGCAATGCCATGACCCCCCAAGGATGGAGATGCAAACGTCCCCGCCAATGTATTAATCCTGACTGCGTTCTCCACTTGAACTGCAGATCTGACGTTGGGGGAAACTGCAAAATACACCAGTTTGGATTCTCTGGCCTGTGAGAAATACTGGCAAGTGACCTCAACTTCGCAATGTCAACAGAAAATTTTCTTCACCAACTCCGGCCTTTGAAGTCAAAATGATGAATTTTGTGCTCATGCATGCTCCACAAATGGAATGTGGCTGGATCCAACGAACTCGCTGAAGCAATAGTCTGCAGTTCCATATGCAGTTGGCGTTCCGTATATGGCGGGGGTGTAGAAAGCAGTGAGGAGAGATGACTAAATGCCCCACTGTGGGCCCTGTGCCCAACCTCTGGTGTCTTCAGCCTCAAGGGATTCAGCCCTGAGATACTGTTGGTGTAGGGCGCCTTCAGCACGCCCTTGGCAGTGCGTGAAAATGGTATGGGGTGGGTGGTGTGATGCTCTTGGAGTCTAAAGCAACTCTAGCACCTCTGTGTTGAGCTCATTCAAAGGGGTGTTGGTCAGGGTGGGGTGGGGGGTGGGGGGTGCTGTTGGGGGTGGGGGGCTGCAGCTGGTCTGGTGGTCGGAGGAAGAAACGGAGGAACGATATGTGGGGTGAAGAAGCTACCCAGGGGATTGATCCACGCGGCTCTAACAGCCTGCCAAACATTCTGGAAGCAATTGAAGATTAATCCAAAGTAGCCTATGACTACAAATTCTTGCTTATATCAATTCCATAAGGACGGTCACTGGCCATGCTTCAATTTCAGGAAAAGCCACAAGAGTGCAGAGTATCCCCTATCTGCCTTCCGCCAAGCAGCAACAAAACGAAGGGCGGAAAGAAATGAAAACTGATTAGACTGTGTCCTTCGAAAACACCACAGTACCCAGAGGAGTCCAGCTCTGAACACGTTGCAAGGAGTGGCATCCACAATTGACACCCCGCCTTCGAAGCAAACAAACAGTCCACAGAGATTGTCCCTCAGCCGCTCGATCGACAATGAACATCAGGGTTCAGTTGGGATGGGTGAAACCCGATCATCATCAGGACACTTTCGTGACCTCCATGTTTAAACCTGTCAATCACAAACACCTTGGCAAATACGGCCCCCATTGTTCAGATGGTCCTTTGGGAACCAGTTGCTCTTCAACGCCAAAAGGCTCATAGCGAGCTGGGATTATGGTCCAATCATCACCACAATATGGGAGCAGCAACACAACTCAGCAACGCCAGTTCCAAGGCAGGATAGAAACAACGCTTTTCAGCACGGCATCAGAAACGTGGACTCCGCCAGACAAGCCACACATATGCTGGCTGGTTCGACCCCTGCTGCGAACTTGGGATCGCAGGTAAGCAGCGAGGGAAGCCAGCCGGTCTGGGGAGTTTTCAGCTGTCAGATCTCCGAGGTATGTGTTTTCCTCAAGGCTGAGACCATTCAGCAGACCGTCATGATTCCTCCTCATTCAGCTGTGTACATAGTGCTTAGCCGTCACACCAAGGACCGCTGGCCACCCCTACCCGACAGGAGCAACAACCAAATAACTCAAGCGCGCCCCGTTACCCTGCCTCGCTCGCAGTTCCCTCCCACACCCTTATTCCCAGTGCGATGGGGCACAAAAGGAACGCATCGATGTGGGTCAGAAACCACTTTTGTGTTTGCTTTTTCGGCAACAGCGCAATGCTGATTACAAAACACGGACCAAGTTGTTTCATCCTCCCCACGAGAATGCACCCCCACCACCTGGCGGCGGCCGCCGTAGTCGGCCGCACCCAAATCCGCACATGAGCGGACGGGGCAGGCAGCCGCGGTACGCCCAGGGCCGATTCGCTCACTACCCGCAAACCCATCTTTGCGTCTCACGGCGGCGCCTCACGGCGGCGCCCATTTGACGGCGCACTACGCAAGCCAACATTGTGCACGGCCAGTGCCTGGTTACAGGCCGTTTGCACGCGGCGATCGAGCCCCGTTCTGCGGACCGCAGACCTATGGAATCCACCGGGCCCAGGGACCGGGACAGGACTGCGTCCGTTGCGTGTGCGGCGAGCGTCGGAGAAGACGTGACTGGGGCGAACGCAAACCGCCTGGTTGGCTGCGAGAGCAAGCCCGTTTTCGAAGGGCGGAGGCGGCGGAAGGCGAGAAAAAAAAACACGGCGAGGACCCCAGAATCCAGAAGAAAAATTTTCTGGCTGACGACATGTCGGGTGCCGGCCATTTCGTCTAAAGACAACTCGTCTAACGGACAACTGGTCTAAGGACATTACGTCCAACGGACAACTCGTCTAAAATTTCGTGGACCCGAGTTGACTCACTCATATCCACATCGCAGAAGCAGCCGGTGCCCCGGGGGCACTCACCCGTCCAGCGCATTCCCCTAAACCCCAAAAACAACTCACTCACATCCGCATTCCAGCTGAAGCCGGTGACCCGAGGGCCATCACCCGTTCAACGCATTCCCCTAACCCCAAAAACCAACTCACTCACATCCGCATTCTTGCTGAAGCCGGTGACCTGAGGGCCCTCACCCGTTCAGCGCATTCCCCTAAACCCAAAAACAACTCACTCACATGTGTAACTTTAGTAACTTGTGTACTCCACCACCCGGTTCCTTGTGTAGAGGTGCCCGTGAGCGTGGAGCTTCAACACCCTTTGTCCACGAAACAATTCCCATTGTGGACTGGGGTCGCGTTGGCCTGCCTCTTCCGTCGATCCACCTTCTTGCCTTGGCGGATCTGCTGGCTCCCTCGCTGCCAATCGGCGCTGCCATTGGGTTGCCTCTCCCATCGATCCACCTTCGGCGCTTGCAGAATCTCCGTGCTCCATGTCTGCCGATCGCCTCTCCCTTTCGCCACCCTCCCCCGTCGATCTATGTTCGCCCCTTGGAGGATCCGCCGGCTCCATCGCCGCCGATCGGAGCAGACGTTCGGCTACCTCCCCCGTCGATCCACCTCCGCGCCCGGTAGAATCTCCGCTTTCCATAGCTGCCAATCGACGCCGCACACTGCGCAAACCGTGGCACACCCGCCAGCCACGCGCCTGGATGGGCGCTCACCCTCCCGTGCTGTCCCGCCCCCTGTGCGCGCGTCAGGAACGCGCCCAGCTCCTGCAGGAACCAGTTCGGAATGCAGCCCGCCAGCCCGCCACTAACGGAATGAAATGTAATTGTAGCTTAAATGCAGTTAATGGGCGCTGTTTAGACGAGTTGAGTCAACTCGTCTAAAGACAACCCGTCTAACACAAAGACGGAGTCAATGTTGCTATTGACTTCACCATAGGGCACTTGAACACACGCGACGGCTTTGAAAACGAGTGGTATTCATAACAGGGAAGTTTGTGTCACAGGTACACAACCAACCCGTGGCCGCGTTGAGGGTGGACAACTCGTTAGACGAGTTGTCCTTAGACCAAATGTCCTTAGACCACTTGTCCGTTAGACGAGTTGTCTTTAGACGAATTGGCCGGACACCCGACATGTCAGAGGCCATGGGTGGCACCACCGCCTTGACAACCATCGCCCTGTTCGATGGACTGAAGAGCCAAATCGCGACACATGGCATGACCCTCGTGTTGCAATCATGGGAATGGACAGGCTGTCAATTCAGGCCAGAGCCAGGGGCAGCCGCGCAAATCAAGATATTATTTTGTGTACAACTCGCTGTGATTTGGGGTGCTCATCGGAAAGTGTGCCGAGGGAGGCGTGGCAATCGACCCATTCCACAGCAAAATATCCAAAAGCCACCCATTCCACAGCAAAATATCCAAAAGCCACCCATTCCACAGCAAATATCCAAAGCCAGCACCTGGGTCCACAGCATGGCCCGCTCAGTACTGCGCGACCCGCCTCAGCGCTTTCCCAGGATCTGGATTCTTGATGCCTAAAGCCCATCTCCCCCCGGCCCTCCACATCGGATCCGACAGTTTCTGTTGCCAGGGCCGGCTGGACCAACGCGCGACAGGGCTGCTTTGCACAGCCACCTCCCCACCCACCCACCCCAGCCCCCCCTCTGCCCCTCCCCTCCCCCTAGCTGCCTTGGCGGTCTGCGCGCCTCGCAGGCAACAATGGTGACGACGTCGCTCGCCCGCGGGTCGCTGGCATGCCCCGTCCGCGCTGCAGGCCTCGGCGCCACGGGCTTCCTTCCCGCCAGGCCATCGTGCTCGCCGGCGATCGGGAGGAGATCTCGCGGCATCTGCAGGAGGGCGGGTGAGCGCAGCCGCGGGGGCCAGGGCGCCGATGCGCGTGCCTTGGGGGAAGGGACTGGGGAACGAAGTTGGTTGGGAATTGGAGGGCCGGGCAAGGCCGTGGCTGGCGCGGATGCCGCCGAGTGTGAGGAGCTGTGGGCTTTGAGGAAGAGGGCGCGGCCCTGTCTGGGTCGGTCGCGGACTGGACGCCCTTGCGCTCGTTGGTGTCTTCTCATTGATGCTCTTCCAGGCCGTATCCAAAGAGCGATTGCAAGAGCGAGCCGCGCGCAAACGCGGCTTGACCCCGCCGCTTTGGCCTTGCCGTTCTGTCGCGCTGTCGGTGGTTGAGAGAGGCTTGGGTGCAGAGCGGATAGGCGCGTGTCAGGATGTCACAGGATGGCACAGGATGCCGGTAAAGGCGGCGTGTTTGTGGCGCAAACCCGGGGACGTGGAGCGCCGCGGTGCGCGCAGCCGCGAGGCGTTGCTGCGTTCCGCTGACCTGATCTTGGCGCCTTTTCTCCGCAGGAGATCGGCTGGTGGTCAGGGCCGAGGAAGGCGGCGACTTCGACGCCCTGCTGATGAAGTTGTCGGACAAGGTGGGGAGCCGCGCGACACCCGGGCTGGATGTTTCGCCAAGGAATATCCGAGCGCGCCGCGTTCTCTGGCGCGGTGTGGCACCCGGGGGCACTGGTTTCGTGGCCTGACGAGGACGTCGCTGTGTTGCGTGTGGCGCAGTTCGAGAAGGTGGAGAACAAGCCGGTCGTCATCGGGTATGGCGTGGGTGCGCTGGTGGCCTTCTTCTTTGTGGAGTGGCTGATCCACCTACCCATCCTCGACTTCGTAAGTCGACCCCTGGCAAGGGGCGCCCCTGTCTCACCTTTTCAGTGCTCAGCGCGGCGTTCTGCGGCCACGCCCCAGCGCCAGTGCGCGCGCCCTTCCAATTGCCCGACCTTTCATCCGTGCGGACCAGATGTCGCGCTGAGCATTGAACACCCACCCTCGGGAGTCCCTCGACGGCATTTGTGTGGAAGCACACCGGACTCTTCTTGTCAGAGCAGGGCGCTCTTTTTCTCCGTCGTCGCGATGGAAATGTCCCACAAAGCAGGGAAGTTGCCTGCAAGCCTGTCGCAACTCAACGCCGAAATTTGCGGAGCTGTTCTCTTGCAGCACAGCCGGGCGTCCAGCCGGCCGTCCAACCGGCAGTCCAACGGCCAGGCGTGGCAAAGAACAGCGCGCCTTCCAGCGGCGCGCAGTGGTGAGATGCGTTGCCTGGTGCGGCGTCCGTGGAAGCGACGTCATTACCACCAGCATCACCTTGTCGAGGACTAGACTGGTCGCCCGTGAGCCCGTGACTTGGCTTCCATGTGGCGATGGCCTGCCCCCTGTAACCGTTCCCGCTATCGCGGATAACTTGCCGTTGGACTTGGGCAAGTTCATGGCTGCCTCGCGTCTGGAGGCAGCGCCCTTAGCGTCGCCTTCGCCGGGGCGCCTGCAGCGACCAAGGTGGAGGCGGGGCTGAAGAGGCGTAAGCTTCGAACCTGTGGAACCCGGCTTGAACACCGCTTTGGCGCGCTTAAGTACAGCCTGCTGGCCCTTGGCGGCCCGCCCTTGGACGTGCGTTAGGTTAGAAGGCGCCCAGCAGGCTGTGGTGGAGAGCGGAGGGACGTCTGTCGACCAGGGAAACCCGGAACTGAGGCGTCCACCCCACGCGCTGGGAAGCGGTCTAAAGTACGGCGGTCTGTCGAGCGCACTCGACGTGCAGCTTCCGGGAGCCTGTGGCTCCGTGGCCTGTCTGCGCCTGGGCAGCTGGCGTGCACCAGCCGCTGACCAAGGGCGCCTCAAGATGCACATCCTGCGCCGTATTTGGCGGACGGGTCGCCTGCCTAGCGCTGCAACCGACGAGGAACAGAATTGTGCGGAGTGGAGAACAATTAATGGGGCACAAGGCCCTGACTGACAATTGATCATAGCGCAGGCAAGGAAATTCTCAGTGCAAATAGCACCCCCCTGGTCCCCAGGCAGAGGGACAGATGGCAATGCAATGAACCACAGCCAGCGTATCTGGTTATTACAGTTTGGTCCTGAGGTGCCCCATCCACCAGACTACCAAGCTCACTTGTTGTCGTGTCTGCCAAGCACATCGCTGCAGAGCTGGACGTTTAAGGACTCTTGGGAACTTTTCTATTGTCTGATTGACCGCTGCTGTGGCTCTTGACGGTTAAAACATCGCGGCATGGCATCTGACAGACTATTCTCCTTGTTGCACAGCTTCTGGGGGGGACGGCACAGACACTTGGCGTGCTGATGGGGCCTGTCTTGCTGATCCGTTATCTTGTGGACAAAGAGGACCTGTCGGCGGATGTCGAGAACACTCTGGTCAGTTGAAATTGCACTTGTTGCTGTAACTGCTCTAGATGCATTGATCTTACATGCTTGAATACACATTGTCAATGGAAGATATGACCATCATCACCTTGCAGGTGCCAGTGCAGTGATTGCCACATTTTGGGTGTGTACATTGTTAAGGGACTGAATGACTTCTCTGCCACGTAATTCTTTTCACCCCATGCTTTGTGACGGATCCTGGTGGTGAATTGTGCGTGCAGCATGTCAACGGAAGTAAATGGGTGCATTTGTTGATGTGGATAAGTTAGGACCAAACTGCTTATACTCTCCCTATTTCGCATGTGAGGCCAGTATATGATGCTCATGGTGTGTGTCATCTGTGTATCTATGTCACCTGTGTGGTATCTCATATGTTTGTATTCCATTGTGCATGTCTGCAAAGCTTAACTGAACTAGCCCAGGTGAGTGAGGATGAATGGAATTGGCACTGCACCAGAATGTCAGCAATCTGTGCATGCCAAACGGCTCCCATAGAGACAACCATGTTGCCTTCAAGGGGATTTGTTGCAAGTGCAGTACTTTGTGGACCCGTGTTGGCCCATTAAGGGATGCGACTTTAGACCAGAGACATTTTCTAACAGGACGTCATAGATTGCTACACATGCAGTTGAAGAATTGCCAATGATATGCTGCTGTACCTTGTATTGCTGCAGTCCATTTATGTTGCTGAACAGCAACAGGGAAGAGATTCAGTGGAGCGCTGTGGCACACAATCCTTGCGTGCACCAAATGTCTGGGCTTCCAACGACAGCTATCCAATTGGCATGCCTGCAGAGTTTGCCACAAACCAATCTACCAGTTGAAACAAAGGAGATAACGTAGGTGAACAAGAATATATGCATAGCACGTAATGTACATTGCATGCACACAGCAGTGGCGGGGGTGTCAGGGTATGGTTGAACTTCCATCCCTCGTGTGCTGAGTGAGTGCAATTTGCTGGCTGTGGCTGCAGGCCAAGATCTCTGGCCTGCTCCCTGGAATGAAGTGAATAGATGTGAAAGAGGCTTCTCCCGTTCCAAGTCGTGCTGTTAAGAGACCAAGCAAGGGGGGCTGTACTGGGGCTTTGTGTGTTTGGAGGGGTGTGGTGCCAGGCAAGCTTACTGGTGACAGTGTGTATATGGCTGAGATTGAAACAACGTGCCCTGCCACGTGCACAGAGAGGTCTTTCACACTCACAGCGGTCGTGGCCACCGGTGGATCAGTGTGGATGGGCATCGTCACAATGGGTCTCGGCAATGCTGTCTCCAGGGGTGCAGTTTTTGCGACCTTGCTGCGTTCTTGAGGTTTTGTGGGCGCTGGGCAGGAGGAGAACAGCAGCACGCGTCCGGAATTAGGGGCTTGCGACCTTGCAGTGGAGAAAATTTCGTATGCAATTTTGTTTCGATCCCATGTGCGTTGTGTGAACGACAGCGGGGCTGGGACTCCTCTGCCATTGTCTTCTGTCTGGATAGGCTCTCGTTTGGGCAGTCGGCCACTTCATGTCAAAGCATTGTAATCACGAAAGATGTAGTCCTCTGCGAGAATCTGCCTTTCCCTGAGGACTGGAGGTACTGGCACGTGGCGAGGGCATGCATCAGTGCGCTCTAATTTGCAAGTTGTCATTGGTACGTTGGGCTGTGACCAGCGCTCCCTCATTGACAAGACTATGAGTTGATGGGCTGCAACTTCCGTGGATATCCAATCGGTCCCCTTGTCCCAGACGGACGCTGCTGCGCAGCTCGATACACACTCCGGGGCGAGGGGGGGGAGTCATCATGCCATAGATAACCCCGCCTCAGCAGAATAGCTGAGAGAAACGAGGTACCCAACGGCTGGTTATCCCTGCCTGAAACCTAAAATCATATGGGTGTAGATTTTTATATGAAGCGCTTGGGAGCACATTGATCATCCATGTGTTCATCGCCTTTGCAGCGATGGCACTAAATGACATTAACTATCTTGTTAATAGATTTCCACCCAGGACGACGTTGGGTGGGTTGTGCTGAGTTTCGAATCAGGCACAATCGTATTCAAACGGGTTTCTGGCCCTTCCTAGTACCTTGGGTCAGTCAAAGTACGGAGTGTCCAAGGGTCCGCCCGTTTTGGCGGCTTGGACTTGGCGGGCTTTGGCGGGGCTGAGCGGGGGCGGCTATTTAGGCTCCCTCCTCGGTCCCCCTCCTATCTTGTTTCGCTTCGTGCCACTTGTTGGCACAACCCGAAGGCACCGAGTGCCTTGCCCTCCCCGGCCGCCTTGGCCGAGTTATTTCTATGAACCGGACACCTGCGGAGCAGTGGCTGCAAGAACAAGCCATCCGGTTCAACGACGGTCCGCCTATGGCTTAGCTCGACGCCGTCTGGCTCCTGGACCCCTGGCTCCTTCCGCGGACAGTCACCAACCCGGTGGTCCGACCTCCGGGTGTCCGCTTTCCGGAGTGGTTCGACGTGCGGCAGACTTCCAAAGGCGCGCAACTTGCGCAGGCGCTTGGGCCCAACTCCGGCTACTTCCAGGAGTACCAGAACTGGGCGCCCTACGTCGCGTGGCTCTTCGACCTTACGGCTTCCTTCATCGACTTCGCGGCGCACCAAGACTCCCCGCCCATCTTTTGGGACGCCCTCTTGCCGTACCTCCATGCCCTCGTGACGATTACGACAAGATTGCAAAGTCTAATCCATCTTCAACAAGTGCACGGGGAGCACAAGGGGACGTCCCTCGACGGGTTGTGGCGCGCGCTCCAGACCAACGTTCGGCTGGGCGCAGTTCATCGGCGCTTCTGGGATCCTTTGATCGACGAGCCGCTGGAGCACATTCGCAAGGAGGTCCTCAATCAACAGTTGAAGTTGGCGACCAAGTCGGCTGCCGTCAAGAACCAGGCCAAACTCGATCGCGCCGCCCCGGCTCCCAATCCTGCGGGCGCGTCCACCTCCGGCGCTCGCCACTTCAAGGGCAAGAATTCCAAGCCGCCGGCGGGCCCCAACGCTCCGTCCCAGGCCCCCAAACCCGCCGCCTAGAGGACCCTCCGTACGCTCATCTTCGGGTGTGAGGGGAGCCGTAGGGGGTATGTACATTAGCACAGAAAGGGGTTTGTCTTGTATATTAACACGGGAGAACATTGTATATTATAGGCACTGGGCATTGTACAATAGGGACTCTTTAGAAGTGTTGTATAGTGGGGTTTACTAAGGGCAACTGGGCTGGGTGATAATGAAATAGACAAAGGGGATGAATGCCGTATTGGTCAATACGGAAAAGGGTGGCGCTGGGTACCCACGGGTCGGTGAGACGAACGGACATGAATCGGGGAGGTTCAAATTACAAACTGGGCGGGTATGCCAGAATCTGGGTGACTTACCCAATTCTGGCATGACCCTTGGACTGCCTTGGACATGGGGTATATAAACGGGAACACCGGAACACTTCTGTAACCAGAAAACTTGCCGTCAAGTTCATCTCCGACTGGGACCCGAGTTGAACGGGTAAACGGGCCGAGTCCCGTCCAGCCTCGAAGGGCATTCGCCCCTTACATCGGGGCTGTCTCTCCGGGTGGCGCCGCATCGGGGCGCCTTCGCACGTCTTGCAATGGATCCACACCGGGGCCCCCCTTCAATGGGGCCCGATGGGCCCTCCGGCCCCCTTCGATCAGGGCGAGTATCCCTTGACGACTCCGGTGGAATGGCGAGCATGGCGGGAGCTGCGGGACGAGTACCTCGGGACGGGGGCAATCGTCTGGACCAACCCCTCTTCCGACGCCCGGATTTCGAGCGCTTTCTTGGTGGCCAAGCCGGCGGAGAATGGCCAGACCAAATACCGGTTGGTCATCGACCTTCGGCGCATCAATTGCCACCTCAAGAAGGTTGGTCTTCATTATGAGAAACTACGCGATTTTGGATTTTTGTTGAAGAAGCACGATTACTTGATGGGATTCGACATCAAAAACGCCTATCATCATATTCGGATGAGGGCGGATCAAGAACATTTTCTTCAATTTCGCATGGGTGGGGAGACCTTTGCTTGCCGGGTGCTCCCTTTTGGCTTGGCACTCTCCCCCTTTTATTTCAAGCAGCTCATGTTGGTAGTGGTCCGTTTCTTAAGGACCCCCAACTCTTGTCCGAAAGCTGCCACTCGTTTTCATTTTGGTCGATTAGCGGGGGAGGATTCCATTCTCCAATGCTCTCTCCAGTACTCGCGGGAGCTTCCCGCGCTGATTTTGGCCTATTTAGATGATTTCATTGCTGCCATGTCGGATCCTCAGCGGCTCACCCAATGGTCCAGTTTGGTCCGTCGGGTTTTTGCCGCTCTTGGGCTCGCTTTTAAGAAGTCCAAATCTCAGTGGGAGCCGGTCCAACGCAAGAAACACCTTGGGATCATGATCGACACCAATCAGTGCCAATTTCAGGTTCCTCCGGACAAGGTTGCGGCCATTTCGCGGCGGGCCCAGGAAATTAGTCGCCGGGGATTCATTGTCACTCGGGATCTGGCCAAGTTATGTGGCTCCACCATTTCTTTGTACTTGGCTTTTCCGTTGGCACGGTTTTTCTTGACGGATCTCTACTCTCTTTTGCGCGGCAAGCGCTCTTGGTGAGATCGGCTCTGTTTGACCGCCGCAGCTCGTTTGGAATTGGCCGCCTGGGCGCAGATCGGTCGGTTGGCAGGCAGGTCGCTCAATTCCGCATCCTTGGAGCTGGTGGGCACCTTAGCTACGGATGCCAGCCTCACTGGCTGGGGGGCCACCTTTACGCCTCTTGGCGGTGATCAACCCCTTCTCGCCCACGGATTCTTTGATTGGGAGCTCATTCACATCAATGTCCATGAAATGCAGGCCGTATACTTGGCCCCGTTGTCTTTCTTTCCTCGCCGGTGCCCCAGGACCACTTCTCGCCAGCTTCGCTTGCTCGTGGACAACCAGGTGGTTCTGCACTGCCTCAACTCGATGACTACCAAGTCAGCCGGTCTCTTGAGGCCCCTTCGCCAATTGCAAGCTATTTGTGCGATGCGGAAGTTGCTCCTGGAGCCCGAGTACATTCGATCAGCGGACAATATCCTCCCGGACAGGCTTTTGCATATACGGACTTTGGAGGACTACCGGCTCAATCCGCGCATATTCCAGGAGGTCGTCCACCGCTTCGGGGCCTGTTCAGTGGACCGCTTCGCGTCCGCTCGGAATGCCCTTTGCAAGGCCTACAATAGTCAACATTGGGATGTGGGTACGTCGGGCATCGACGCCTTCGCACAGAACTGGACGGGGACGCGCAGCTAGTGCAATCCCCCGTGGAGCCTCCTCGCAAGGCTTGTCGCCTTCCTCACCTCAAAGCCGCAGCTGGTCGCTGTGGTGCTAGCGCCGGACTGGCCGAGCGCGATTTGGTTTCCCCGCCTCCGGGGGATGGCGCGGGCTGAGATCTTCATTCCCCGCGAGCCCAACCTCTTTCTCCCCGGGGATCCCAGCCTCCCGTCCTCCCTTCCGCCTCCGCGCTGGAATTTGCGCGCCTTCCATGTGGCGCCGAGGACGCACCCGACGACACTGCGGACCCCACCGGCGATGACGTCCTGAGCGAACCGGAGGCTCCGGCGCCTCCCGCTGGGGAGCCTCCTTCGGATCTGTTCCCCTTGGAACCGGTCCCCGAGGACCATCCGCTGTACGGCACTGAAGTGGATGGCTTACTGGCCAACGATCGGAGCTGGATGGCGCAGCAGTTCCTTGCCTCCTATACGGAGGCCACCCGGCAGACTATGCAGGCCAAGTTCCTGCGTTTCCAGGCCTTTTGCGAGGCGCATGCCTTGCAGCCGCTGCCCGCTCGTCGCGCCACCATCTACCGCTACATTCGGTTCCTACATGAGGAAGGCAAGGTGGGCGTTCGTTTTAAGAACGAACCATGGAGATGGCCGACGAACGACGAAAGAACGACATTCTTTGCCGCAGTATCTCACGGCCATCTCCATGGTGCACCACATGTCTGGGCACCTTGGCTTTTCTGCCTTCGACCCGGTCACCCGTGTCCTCACCCGTGCATGGCGTCGGGATATGCCCACCCCCGTGCAACATCACCGCCCTGTGCCCATCGAGGTGATGATTCGCATCCTCGACGTGGGATTGACCACGGAGAATGGGCTCTACCTTCGGGCGGCGTGCGCGGTGTACATCGACTACATCTTTTTTAACCGGGCCCAGTCCGGCCACTTTGTGCTGGCGGAGGACATCCGGGTGGCGGACGGCATCGTTTTATTTCAAGAGCGCAAGCCCAAGTTGCACAAGGATGCAGCCCCTCGTCTGCGTTTTCGGTCCTGGCCCTCCCAGGGTGCCCCGGAGGTGGTCGAGCTCATCCTCCGTTGGACGGTTTTCCACGACCGCGCCTGGGCACAAATGGACCAAACGCCTTGCCATTTCTACCGGCTTCCCGGCGAGGCGTCCCCCGGCTCCAAGACGGTGGCGGCTTGGTTTACGGACTTGCTGGCCCGCCACCCGACCGTCGCCCGCGAACCTTTCACGCACCATGGCCTTCGCGGCGGCAGTGCGTCCAGTTGCTTTGCTTTGGAGGTCGCCGAGCGGTGCATTCGGGACTGGGGGGCTGGAAGTCTGACTCCATGTGGTCTTACGTGGACATTTTTCGTTTACCCACTGAGTGGGACTTTCGTTTGTTTGGGTGGATGATGATAACCGCCCGCGACCTCCACGCCCAGTTTGGGCACATTTTCTGCCCCGGTGGTGCTTCCCGTGCCCTTGGAGAGTGAATGGGCAAACTGTTAAGTACGGGGACCTCGGGTATGTGGAGTTGTCGGTGATGGACACCTTTGTTGTAATGTTTTGTCGTGTGGGGAACATGACCGGGTGGGTTCAGGAGACCGGTCAGGTGGAAATGACATTAACTATCTTGTTAATAGATTTCCACCCAGGACGACGTTGGGTGGGTTGCGCCGAGTTTCGAATCAGGCACAATCGTATTCAAACGGGTTTCTGGCCTTTCCTAGTACCTTGGGTCAGTCAAAGTACGGAGTGTCCAAGGGTCCGCCCGTTTTGGCGGCTTGGACTTGGCGGGCTTTGGCGGGGCTGAGCGGGGGCGGCTATTTAGGCTCCCTCCTCGGTCCCCCTCCTATCTTGTTTCGCACCCAGCCCTCCCGCCCTAGAGAGTGGAGTTCGGTTGAGTTGAGGGGAAAACGGGATGGAGTGGATGGTAGTACGGGAAAGAGGGTGACTCAGGGTTTCTGTCACGGGAGAAACGTGAAGTAAAGTTAGGGCAAAGCGAAAGGGCAAACTGTTAAGTACGGGGACCCGGAGCTGTCGGCGGACCTTGTTGTAATGTTTGTCGTGGGGAATGCCAGAGACCGGTCAGGTGGAAATATATGGCCTTGACGACTTGGACACAGAGCTGGCCCAGGTCAAAATGCGCAGATCACCGCTGTTTGGGTCGCCAATGATGGGACTCGTCAGGAAAATTGGCATAGTAATGATATTGCATAGTTGGCGACCTGTGAGGTCGAGGAGTGTTGGGAAGGGGATGTCAACCCCCTCAGCACCTTCGCCACACTGACCATCATTCAGCACGTTGGTGCATGGTAAGGAGGAAAGACCCCAGAATCATCAGTTGGAGATGCTCCAGACTTCTCTAGTTATGCAAGCCCAAGGCACTCGGAATGCAAGGCGACAATATCCATGGCAGAGAGAAACTGTGGCAGCCTCGCCATACGCGCAAAAGGTCCAAAGCAACGAAGTTCGGAGGAGCATGCAGGTCGTCGTTGGGCGCGTGCGTTGGCTTCAGCAAGGTGCAGCCACGTGCGACCTGGCACGGTGGATGCAAAAGGGCCTGGCGAGTCGTGCTGCACCGGCTTCCCTGAGCAATGCCAACTGATCGAGCCGGGAGGGCTGTGGCTGGCCGTGGTGCGCCGATGGGGGATGGCAGCCATGCAGCCGAATCGCCGATTGCAGTGGACCGAGAAAGAAGTTGCTCAAGGAAGTTGCGGTGGAGGATCAGGCCTTGCTACCTGCGTGGTCGGCTGTTTTGCGGAGCGTCGTGGGTTTGAGCAGGCGTCGGCGCCGTGGAGGCGGGGAATGAGAGGTCGTAAAAGGCTGGAGTGGCTTCGGTATGGATGCGAGGGGAGTGCAAATGTGCTACAGCCCGAGTTTGTCATGTTTGCATGACGCTGGGGCATTCTGGCGCCCTGTGGCATGCGGAGTCCCAGGATTGTGCCCCTAGCTCAGAGTGAGTTGCTTTGTCATGAAGGTCTGGGCGCCCCAATTCAGAAAATCTGCGTTGTCAAAGTTGATCTGAATTCGAATCAATCGACCACAGGTCGAGTTTGCAAGATGATTGTATGATCCACATGTTGTATACAGATGTTTTCAAAGGACTATTTGCAGAAGATTTCAGTTCAAGTGAGGCCTTAGGAAACAAGTTATAACTTTTGTGAAAAGGGCGCTATGGGTGTGGAGTTTTGAATATTCAAAACCCAACACGATAACCACGTAGATTAATCTAGATTCTATATTCTAGAATATGGGCAGAATATATTCCGAGGTCATTCGGAGTTGGAAGAGAGGAAATGGGGCAGTCATAGAACAAATGTAGAAGTAATTGAAGCAATCCAGGATGTTGCTAGGTGTACAAATGTTGTGTTGGTGGCAGAAAAATTTGCAGTATTTGACTGAAAAGTATGGTGTGCTATACCATGGCTAATGATGGGAGGAGTCTTATTTCATTGCATTTGGGTGTTGTGAATGTTTCAAGAAATGTTTGTTTTATAAGGAAAGGCAATATGTCGAAATTGCTATACTTAGCGTCAATTTGACGCAAGATGCAGCAAAATCGACATAAGCTTGGAAGATACCCAAAAAGCTGCTGAAAAGTGGCAAGAAACTTAGGACTTGTCTCAAAACTTCCCTTTGTCTTTCAGACTTAACGAAAAGCCCCGTAAAAACTCGATTGGCGGGCTTCAAAACTGCCACTCGTCTTCCGCCATGGTTTTTATCATCTCAGTTTTCAGCCCTCTAAAATTGCTGCAGCACTGGCTATTTTTCTTTCTTCAGAACATAGTAAATTTGCACCACACCATTATGTAATATTGCAGAGTCATTTGGCCATGATGGAGGGGGCTGCCCCCCCGGCGGTCTGCTGTGGAGCATGGTGAGTGCAGCCACGAGAGGCGTGTTGTGCCGGGCAAGCGGAAGCTTGTTTGATGGGAATATGGCCCACGGGGCGTTCTGTGCCTGCTGGCTGCGAGAAATGAGGTGTACCGGGTTGAATTGCGGTGAACACCGCAGTGATCACAGCAATTCATGAATTGCTGGTGTGGCCGAAAATTCTGGGGAATCAAAAGAAACTTTCCCAACTGGGGGCCTTTGGAGCAAATCATCAACAACCAGAAAGAACGACTGCGTCTGTTTTCTGTGTGCCTGGCGCGGCGGCCGGGTTGCTGGTGTCAGATGATGCGTGCAACGTGAGCCATGGCATGAGTGCAATAGCGCTCGAACTTTTCGAGGGTTAACCCTCGAAAAGTTCGAGCGCAATTGCACTCATGCCATGGCTCAAGCACTGGCCGCAACGTTGCAACGTTGAGCCGTTTACTTGCCGTTCACTAACAGCGCTCTCAGTGCCGACTTGCTGCCTGCCAAAACTGGCCAAACTTCGTCGCTGCACAGCTTGCAAAGGCGAAAAGAAGCCCTTCTTTGTCATACGCAGCTGTGCTGTGGACGGCGCTGACCTGACCCGTGGGCATGACTGGCTTACCGACTTCGCCGACTTTTGAGGAACTGCTGCAACTGGTTGCGGTGCTCTGGGCGTCAGTTGCAAGCCTTTCTTAAAGGTTGTCTGCATGTTTGGCTGGCACTTGGTAATCAACTGTCGGTTTGAGACGTGCTTTCGCTGCCATTGCTATTTTGGTGGTGTTTACCGTTATGAGAAGCAGGCTTGGTTTTTACGCCGTGAAAACTGATCTTATTTATGTTTTTATGCGTAAAAATGCCTAAAAATACGTAAATACAACGTAAAAATAGCCTGGTGTACATAAGGACAGTACATACAGATTCATGCAGTCCGGAGAGTGGCAGTCAGATGCCCGCGAAGGGACAGAAAACGAGCTTTAGCTAAACGTCATTATCGCCCTTGCCAAGGGCGAGGTGGACATTGTGTTGCGGGTGCTGGAGATGGCGCAGGACTGATCATTGTACGCAACTTTCATCGTGTAGCCTAGGTGTTCCAGGCAGCCGCAAGAACATAAAATTAGCCGCAAAAATAGGGTGTGTTGCAAATTTACGTTTTTGCGCATAAAAATGTAAAAGTAAAAGCATAAACGTAAACGTAAAAACCAAGCCTGGTGACAAGCGGCACTTTGCGAAGAGCTAGTTCGCGTGAGGGGCGATCTCTTGGTAGTTCAGTGCATCCCCAAGTTAAGTGGTGCTAAGGCTGCCGACATGGCCTCCCATGAGTCTCCCCACATACCTCAATGGACGATCTCCATCGCCTTTCATAGCTTCCAACATCCCATTTGCACAACCCTACAATCACTGAAGCACTGGCTGTCTGAAGCTGACCTGAAGCAGCAATTTCCACAAAATTGCGTTGTCCTTGACGGCAATTCAAACGAACGATTTTAGCTTCGATGCTGCTGTTTGTCTTCCTTCACCAGTTTCCCTTCCCAATCATGTAGAAGTTCCTCCTTTCTGCTGAGATTGTACATCGCGTTGAAGAAATGTTCTTGGGCCATGCCAACATGGGCACGAGATCGCGTTGTCCCTAGTAGCGACCAAGCTCCGCGCATACGGCAGCAGCACTTTTTGCCGACTGTCCTCCTACGTTATTTGAAGCACACGCTTCACTGCGGCATTCGCCATGCTCACAATACATCAATTCGCATATGCGAGTTGCTGTACTCAACACCACTTTCCTCTGAGAATCAGCACGCAGTGCAACCTGTCATTCCACCCTCTGCCACAAACTTCGTCATGTCGCCCAACAGAACCTTGCAGCAATCAAATCGACGTACGAACAATAGCAAGCGAGCGTCACATATGCGTTGACTGCCCGGGACAGTTTCCATGGTCCAATAGGGTTCCACACAGGCGCCCGATTTACGCAATCCCTCCATGTGAAGCAAGTGGCCATTCGAATCCCATACCCAGGTAAACAGCCAGACTAACTTATGGATGGTTTCACTGCCACACTCATGGGGGCCGTAATGGACTCTGTGAGTGTCCCCTTCGTGTCGAATGTTCGCTCAATGGCCATCACGTCCACCCATTTCAAGCTGACATCTGCGAACAATCCGACCCCCAGATGCATCGATGCTGCTCAATTATGGCCACATACCGCACGGCTGGGTGCACGCCTGTGCGCTGCGCATGGGCTTACGAAACGGACACTTGGATGTGAACCAGATGTTTAGTTACGGAAACGTCAGCGCAAATGTTGTACAACGTTGCATTTCCAAAACTGTAATGAAACGTGACCGTAAGGTGAGCATTGTCGACGATCTGCAAAGATCTTCATGTTAGCAGTTGCCTTGGCAGCGATGCGCACCCACACTCAGCAAACAGCACTATCTGTAGCTACAAATCGCTTGGAGACGGGATGGTCGTGCCCCACTCAACGCGAAAACAGACGCACGCAGTACGTTTGGGTTTCCGGAATGGAAACGTGAACGTGTGTGTTACATCTGTATTTTGAAAACGGGAACGAAAACGCGTTTTGAACGAAAAATGCTTTCGATTTGCAAAACGGAAATATAGACTTGCCGTTAACATTTCGTTGAAGTTTCATACTCAACGGGCGTAAACGCGAAAACTGCATTCGCTTGCCCCCTCAGCTTGTATGTCCATCAATGGGACATTGTCGGCCCACATCTTGACGCACACGCCTCTCCACCAGACGACGCCGATTTTGGGCGAGCGGCAGTCTGTGTGCGCACCTCATCATGCTATAGCACGTTGTAGTTTGGTAAATACTACCGCCCTTTCGCAACAATCAGGCACCACTCCTGTCACAGTACTCTGGGACGCGAATCGATCAGAACTCACTAGCGCAGCCTTCATCTACATGATCACCCTCGGCCGCCGCCAAGGCGATCACTTTCCATAATAAAAATTTTCACAGGCTCAGCAGGGGGAGAAACCACAATGGCGAGCGACTCACTGTGGGCGGCGCGAAAGGTTGCAGCACAATTTTCACTTGTTCGCCAATGTTGACCAATGGAAACGTTGATCAACTCGAAGTCCAATCAACCTTGTTCCTACCATTATACTGCTTCAGATTGCACTCTGCCATGCGCGAAGGCAATCAACGCAGGGAGGCAAAGCACTAATCCCTGTCACAGCCATGGTAGACAGATTCCCACAACCCGCAACCAAGCTAACACAACAGAATTTTCCATCTGTTTTGAAGCTCAAAACAGTGGTCCCACCGTATTTTGAAACAATAGGCATGTCATAACGCTCACAGGCCAATGGCCATAAATGTTTTTCGCAATCCAAACATCAACATGCAACACGCATCGCCCTGCCAGGACGCAATTCCTTCCAAGGGCTAATGAAGGCCAAAATAAGAGATTCATAAGTTGCTAAAAACCAACCCAAACAGGGCCGGCGTTCCCGTTCAAACGAGGGCAACTTCAGTTCCTCATATCCTGCCAACCAAACACGTAAACTAAACTGGGCGTCATGTAAAAGGAAAGTAAAGGAAAGCGTGACCATGTACAGCGCACACCGCCTTTCTCCTTTTACATCCCCTGCTGCCAGACTTAAGCGCAGCCATGTGCGGTACTTCACCAGTTGCACATTGGCCTCTTCGGCCAACATGTTCGCTAAATGCGCATTTAGGCAAGGCAATCTGTTTTCGAGTCTGCGAGATTGGTCGAATAAGTTGGACGTAGTAGCCACGCTTGCACCAATGTCCGGTGCTGACGTTGGAGGTTGCTGCTGTGCAAGCAAGTCTGTGACATCACGGGTGCTGGAGTTTGCCTCGGCCTACTCATGAGCAGGGCGCCCAGTCACATCGTCTGTTCCAGATGCAAAACCGTCTGTGGTTGCCGGACGCAGTTCATGGCCTGCCAACATGTTCGCTAAATGCGCATTTAGGCAAGGCAATCTGTTTTCGAGTGACACACTCTCCATGCCTCCCCATTTCCTTCTTATTCACAGATTCTAGATCAAATTTTTCACCGCTTAGCTGCTGTGTCCTCTGCACAGAACCAGCATTCTGTCCTAGCGCTCATCAGCATATCCGTTCTAGTAGGGCACCACCCACCGTGTCAAGTTTTTGCAGCAACTCATAAAATGCAATAACTGGAACAACATTCGTTTCCTCCAAACCTGCGCCGGAGATGCAGACCACGTATTGCCTTGCCTTCGTGCATGCTTGCATATCTCGATAGGAGCTGCGAGCGTTACCGTGCGTGTCGCATAAGCACAGTGCCTCTGTGAACAGTTCATTAATTTTCCCAACTCAACATCCCATATATGTGAGAGGTCCCATCCATGTAGCACATATATGGGAGGCTGAGTTGGTAAAATTAACAAAACGTTCACATAGACGTGTCAAATGAATCCCAGGGTGCTGAGCCAAAGATCCCAGGCCATGGGCTTCTCGGCGTCAGGTGTACCCAGATGACCCAGATGATCCTGACAACACCATGATTGTCACGCGCTTGTTGGCTCACTGACTCACACCCGGGTGTCTATTCGAATAGGGGAATATTCCACTCGTGTATATACGACAATAGTTAGATTCAGATTATTCACTCTGGAGAAATGACCATCTGGCACAGTTGTCCCGAACTTCGAGGTATATTGAGCACACACGCCAACTCCTCAGACATCCCTGTTACATTCTGCTGCCTCCTTTCCCTCTTTGCATTTATTGAACATCAACTCGTCATTACCCAGGACGGGTGCGTATTCCATTGCCTTCCTTTTGGTACTCCATGTAATAGTCGCTTATCCAACCTGCCCTATGCAGTGTACCGCGTTCGCGCAGTAGAAAAGCCCCGTCCGCCTTGATCACATGTACCTTGCCCACTGAAACGGCTGTCATTGTGTGGCATCGCAATCGATTGCGGGAGTGATATCACTCCCACAATCAACAAAATGGCACCCTCCAGCACATTTTACAGCCCGGGTCTCCCCATCACAAGTGCCACAGACCATTCTTCTGTGAGACAGAGTTCGTTAATACACCAGGAGAAAACAGCCTGTTTGCGATGCCAATTGCGACGCCATTTGACACAAATTGATGCCATCACAGCCGCTTTTATGCCATCGCAATCACTGTGACGGCATCATTTTGTGTCAAAATAGCATCGCAGTTTGCATCGCAGACGTGCCGTTTTCTATCAGTGATAGCTGCATATCCTGGATATCGAATAGGATATCGGGGGCCCCCATATCCTGAATATCGAATATGGTATGGGCCCATATCCCAAATGCGCGTATCCAGGATATGGACGTTTCGTATCCAAGCTATCCCATTGGCGCCCGTGGCGAGAATATGGCCATGTCCTGGACAAACACATCCACGATGCGCAACTTTACCGATGAAAGGTAAGAAGGCTGCTCGAGCAGCAAGGTCTTAGGGTGACACACGCCACTCACCACCGTGTGTACTGCCAAGACCGAAGCAGACACGCTTTTTGCTGATGGGTAAAGTAAGTGTATGTCGTAATGTTCTGGTAAGCATCCAGCACGTTTAACAACTTGTGGTATTTTCTGTCTGCATCACCTGTCCTGGTCCTTTCCAGGACTTCCCATACACCTGAGGCGAAGTTGCCGATACTACACAACTCCCATGGCGGTCAAACCACACCACACACTAAATTGTAATCAAAATTGTGGGAAATCGTTTGCTGTTATTGTGCTCGACCTGGTCCAGATATGTGTGATCTTGGCTCTGTAGCTTGTGGCACTTTGAACCCAGGCGACGAGTCTGAGTTGGCAGGGGAGTCATGGTGGCGGGTCCCAGGCAGAACACATGTGCAGGGGCTGTTCTCTCCAACCGACCTTTTGGTAGTGCTGCTGAACTTCTGAGTTTTAGGGCACGCGGCTCTTCAACTACTGAGTTTTTGTGCACGCGGCTCCTGAACTACTGAGTTTTAGGGCACGCGGCCTAAAACCCCAGTGCATACACTCACGTAAGGGATGCCAGACGCCACCTGCAGGAAGTGGGGCCGAACACACTGGTTGTGGCCTGCATCACTCTGCACCGCGACCCAACAGGTCCTGATGATTTGTTGCTGCGGTACGTAATGTACCGCCACTTCCACACCCGGCCACAAATTGGCCCGATGGTCACGGCGCACTGGGCGTGAAGTGTAATGCGCCACTCAATCCGCCGCTGATGGCCGCAACGTTGCGACTATGAAGAGGGCAAGTCACACATACCAGCCCCTTCCCCACCTGCATAGTAAGTGCCAGTGTGGCCGTGTTCTTGCTGGTGCTGGCACGTGGTTCGCACCGACTTGTTCAAATTGAGACGCCGGCCGCAGATGCACCGCCACACGGACTACGAGCGTGAAATCGGAACCCCCTTGGGCGGCAACCGCGCCAAGGTGAGGCCGGGCTGCCGTCAAGGCGCACCGCTGCGCACGGTCGGCGGCAGCCATAGGGGCATTGGCCCACTCCTGTCGCCAAGCCCGCGCTGTCCCACAGCCACGGCCCACTCCGCACTGCACCGGCGGCGGCGCGCAGGCCATTCGCCCCTTTCCGCCACGCTCCCGTTCGGCCTCACGTCTCTAGCCCGCATTGCGGCCGGAGGGAGTGCCACCGACTTGACACGAAGCAGGTGCCCCGTCCCTTACGGGGGATGCGGGAGAGCCCGCCCTGTCTGCGCTCACGGAAATGACCCCGGCGTTCTCAGTGTTCAGGGCACAGAATCCGTCCAGGGGAAACAAGACGACGGCACACCTTCTGTACGGCCCCATGGCGGTGCCCCCGCATTGAATGACCTGTCACTTCCGGTGCCGACAAACCCTTCTTCCCACGACGCCCCCGAGCCCTTTAACAGCCATTCCCCAGACATGGCCTCCTGCCTCAATCTCTTCGACTCCAGCCCGGGACTGTGGTGCTCCGGGCGCCCCGGCGTGCCTTCGCTGCTGCTCGAGGACTTGCTGACCACGCTGCAGCAGCCCGCCGTTCGGCTCTCAAAGGAGCTGGCCGACGAGTGCTGGAGGGCAGCGGAGGCGGCCTTCCAGTCGGCCACAGCCTCCGGCACGCCCGAGGGGCGCAAGCGCGCCATGGCGGAGGCGCACGGCTCTGCGTGCCGCCTGCGCTCGGCGTGCGAGGGGGCGGGAGGTGTGACCGTGGGGTCGTGGCTGCCGGGGCTGAGGGCGAAGTTGAGGGGCCTGCTGACGGCCCACGTGGACAACGTAATGGCGGGGGTACGTGAGCAGACCGGGGCTTCGCTGCTGAATGCGGTTGTGGGGGGCTGGACGGTGTATCGCGACGCGTGCGTCGGCGTGAACGCCGTCCTGAGGCCGCTGGGGCTCACTCCGCCGCCCTGCAAAGGGGCATTCGGGGTTTGGGCGGACAGGGCGGTCGATCGACGATTTTCCGAGGCCTTGTTCGAGGTGGCGGGAAGCGGGGGCGATGGGGAGCGGGACGGCCTGCTGGCCGTCGCGGCCGCCAACGGCATGCTGAGGGAGCTGGGCTTGTTCCAGCGGGTGTTTGAGGCGCCCGCGGCGGCGGGCCTGCGACGGAGATTCGCGCAGGAAGCCGGGAAGAGCGTTGAGCGGATGGGCTTGGCGGCGTACGCGTTGCGCGTGGCGCAGATGGTGCGCGCGGACAAGGAGCGGTGGTCGCGGGTGTGCGGCAGGTGCCAGGCCGGGTCCGTGCACACGGTGGAGGGCCTGGCCAGGTCGGAGATGCTAGACAACTGGAGGGCGGTTCTGCAGCCTCGGCTGGAGGCTGCCCTGGAGCGGCTCCTGGACGATCCCTGGGGGCTTTCCAATTCGTTCTTGGCCGTCTACGGCGTGTTCCGACACGTCGACTGGGCGGTGAAGGCGATGCTGCGCACGTTCAGGGCGCATTTGCTTGGGGCCATCGCCTCGGTGTCGAGCGCCGGAAGCCCGCGGGACACCGCGACAGGACTGCGAGGCCTGTGGCGAAGATACGGACGAATAGTCAGCAGCGATTTCTGCGAGAACGAGCGGCTTTGGAAGATGCTGCTGGAGGAGATTAGTGCAGTGGCCTTGGCAGGTGGGGCTGGCGGCTGCGCGGCGGACGGCGGCGAAGCCCTCGTGGTGGACATCCTTCGGACGCAGCCTTACCTCAGGGACGACCCGTGGGGGAAGGGGCTGCCGGACGAACTGATACGGCGGATCGCGAGGGAGGCCTGCGGGCCCAGCGGGCCCTCCTGCTCGCCGTGGCGCCAACCGTCGGACGCCCAGGCGCAGGGGAGGCGGGCGACAGCGCCAATGGTGAATTCGGATTGGTGCCGCGCGATGCTCTGCGAATAAACTGCCGCGGCACATTTGCGGGTGCCTGTTTGGATGAGGCGGAATGTGAGGGGCGCAGGCTGCAGAAGGGTGGCGGCCGGTCGTGGGTCTCGAGGGGGGCGTCTCTGGAGGAGGGAGGGCGTGGGCTGCAACGCGGTGCGCCTCGTTCATGGTTTGTGCTCCGGTAAATTGAACACCTTGTGCCGGTTTATTGCTGGAGGCGTTGTTGTCTGGAAACTGTTGCCATCGTCCTCAAAGCGATGGATGATTGTGAACAATGGTGTCCGAGCCTAACGCGGATGGGGCCGGTGGCAGGGGGAATTGAACACTTGTACCATTTTATCTGCTGAGGGTATTTGTCGTCTGGACCCTGTTGCATCTCCTTGAAAGCAACGGATGATAACGAACAATGATGCCCGAAGTTCATGCAGGCGGGAGTTAGACAAGCCGGCTTGTGAAGATTCTGATCATAATCAGCGCAGTGAGGGCCTGCACCACGCTGTTCATTTGTGGTGAATTGAACAAACGCGTTTGCAAGTCCACTGCGGCTGATGTGCTCCACGGATGCAAACACCTGGCGAATCTTGCAGAATGGCTGTGTTCCACATCCATGGCGGATTCATGTGCAACGACGGTGAGAATTGTCATGCTGGCTGCCGCAGGCCACAAAGCAACCCTGGCCGCGTTTCGAGACAAATTCTTGCACTCGTCCATGGCAGTCGGATCAGATGTGCGCGGCAACTTGGAAATGAGGTGAGGAATATGGAGCGAAGACGCATCGCCAAGCTGTGTTTCAAATTTCGCAGCAAAACGAAGACAAAAAGCTTTGGTGAAGAGGAAGCGATGAAAGGCCATGGAGTACCTCTTTAGAAACCAATGGTTGGCAGCCGTTGAACCAGGCAACCTGTGTTGCTGTAGTTCGCAATGGGCCGCCTGGCTGGAATTGCTGCCGCAATTGTCATCGATGGAGGGCTGCATGGGGAAGAACGAGCGGAGACACCTGTGGAATGTGTCACTGCAGCAGGACATCAGACAGCTTCATGCACGGGCGGTCGACACAGCCACGTCGACACCGAAGGGAGCAAACTGGGGGCGCTTGCAGCCCCAACACAATTTACACACATATCGATGCATGCAGTGTACTTTGTGTTTAATGATTTTCTTGCCCAAGATTGTGCTGAATATACCAGCCCACGTGTTTGTCTGCCCCCCTGCAGCATACCGTTCAGAAATCGATCACGCAGTCAACTACCCATGCCCTACTCAATGGTACATCAAGCCCCAGTCAGCCCACCACCCCTCACCCCACCATCTGCCCTTGTAGCGATCGCCAGCTCAACCCTCTGCAAGCAGTTCCCCTGACGTATTTTATTTCACAGCCTAGACGCCTTCCCAGCACTGACTATGGGACCTTCCACCTGCGGGCGTCCCTCACCCCAACACACTGCACAACCCGCTCTCCAGCCAAAAGTTCTTCAATGTTACCAATGGCACTGATTGGTCATGTGCAGCAATGCTGGATACGCAAATCCCAGTATCTGCTCTACCACGCTCTGTTGCAGCACAGGAGCACGTGCGTTAGGTCACACCACAACTGGCCCACCTCCTTTGTGCCTCCAGTTCGCGAAGCAAATGACGAGGCCACACAAGGCTGTCGGCCATGCCAACAATGGCTCGCGAAAGTGGGCATCCAATGGTATGGTGCCCAAAAGGATAGTCAAGAAGCGGACAAAGGCCCGGCCTGAGCTGCTACTTGCTGGTGAACATCCCATCCCACACCTGTACCTGCAGCCAACGAGCGGCACATAGGGCTGTTTGGTTGGGATCGGGAACAAAACCGCCCCAGGTAGGACAAGTGTGCAACTGGTGCAGTTAACTCAAGGTGCAACAGCAACCCACCCTACTTACACAACCCACTTCCACTTACAAAGCGCCCCACTTGCACGACCCATGGAAATTTATGTATACTAATATATCCAGTTTCAAATCCTGACATGGGCTGCCATGGCCACCTTGATGCAACGAGTAAGAACGTCCAAAAGCGAGCAGTTCTCAAACATCGCTCGATGGGTGCAAGTGCAGCTAGCTGTCACACTGTGATAAGTGCCATCAAAGCAAATGCGCGCTCGCACCTGCAGCTCGTCCATCTGATGCTCCAGGACCCTGGTGACGAAGTATGCAGAAAGAACAACCAATCCAGAGACAGACAGAACAGCATACACCTTGACCTTCACACCTCCTGCTATCAGGCTCACACCCTTAAGCCACCATGTGCCCCAGTTGAGAGCCCCGAAAGGCATGCCAACGGGCCGGGGCAGGGGCGCTTCTGGAACCTCCCACAGGCCGTCCTTCTTGAAGGCGTCAGGTGTGACAGTGAACTGTGGCCGTAGGCCCCGTTGCCTCAAGACCTGCTTGGGCTTGGCCTTTGCGTACAGGGCCAGCGCCTGGTGGGACAAACCGCCAGTGTGTCAGCACAGTGAGGGCAAGGAGTGGGGGCCAGTGCCATAGAGGTCACAGGAGACAACAGCAGGGAGCAGGTGGACAGCCCACGACGGGACAGCAACAATGCCATGAAATTGCCAAGAATTGGCAATACACCACACAGACAAGGAAACAGCACAATTCAGTGGGTGCTGTGCTGGCACCAGTGCCCGCCCTCAACAGAAGAGGCAACAGCTCATGAAGCTTTCCAAGATTGGTCACCAATGGGTGGTGCGCAACAAATCAGTCGAGCCCATGGATATCCACCTGCGAATATGACAGCATACACAGAGCTTTGCTTCATAGCACGTACTGCTCTTTGTGCAGTGGTTCTGTCAGAGGCAAACCTGGTCCTCAGCTTCTTGCTCCATGTTGTCAGCCAACTTCCAGGTAGGAAGTTGGGAGGCATCAACAATGCTTTAGCACAATGCTTCACAAGCCGCAGGAGGGCACAGGAACCACAAACGACCCAAAGACAAGTACCCAACTGGTCCTATATACTCTTGCTCAAAACTATAAGAAATACACCAGCAGCAATGTACACTGCACCCTAGCCTCCAATAAACTCATGACTCTGAGCAGAAGACATTGCAGCAGTCAGATCGAGTCAAAACGCAACTGTGCATACCCAAGCCCCCAGCCAAATACTCACTTGTCTTATCAATTCCTCAGTGGTGATGTACTTTCCAATCCTCAGGTTCACCAGTGCCTGGTGCATGAGCGACACGTCATCGACATAGATGAGCTCCTCCCTGGCCGCCGCCATGCATGCTGCCCCCACATACAGTGGCATCATCGGGTGGGCAGACAAGAACAGGTCGAACAGCCTTGCGACCTCAGTCAAGCTCTTCACATCGTGCGAGAACCAGGTTATGTACCAACTGAGGGCAAAGTAGCAGGGCACCTGCATGCCCTCCAGCACACGGGCCAGTGGCCGGTCAGTCATGTCCAGGATGGGCACTTGGAGCTGCAGGAGCTCAGCGACAGGCTCCAGGGTGGGCCGCGTGCAGTCTCGCAGGTGGCAGGTCGCCAGCCTGCACAGGATGGGGAAGGCCAGGCGCTCGCCCACAGTGAGGAGCAGCACGGAGGCGATGTCATGCAGACCCTGGTAGTACCGCACATCACCTAGGCACCAGCACACAAGGAGCGTCACTCTTGTCTGCCAACCAACCATGGCTCCTGCAGGGTGCTCAAATATTATAAAGCAAGCACACCCATAGAGTGGAGTCCCTTCCAACAGCGGGGCCAACTCGGGCATACCCTCAGTGCATGTATGCCCAGCAGTCCCCTTACCACCTGCTGGTTTACTCCTTAATGAAGTGTCACATGGGCTCCAGTTGCACCATGATTATACTGGCACCAATGGGTCCGCTGGATATAAAAACTGGTTCAAAGTGCACCCAACAGGGTCCTGTCCATGTGTCAAAATGGTGGAACAAAAAGCGCTGCTGTGCCTCAAGTACACCTGGTACTGACACACACCACACTATCCACATGCAGCTGCCAATAAAAGAAAACTGTGGTGTCTGCAATTCAGAACAAACTCACAAGCCAAAGAGATGAAAACAATGGAACAGGGCCCTTGTCAAATGCACAGACCCTGACCCTGACCTTGGCTATCCTTGCACCAACTTCTGGACCAGGGTCAGCCTTTCTGAAACCCACGAGAACATGGCAAGATACACTGTTTCCGGCACATTTTTCAAGCTGCAAGAAAACAGGTGCTGGATGATTGACTGGAAAGAAAGGCTGCCTTGCATCACACAGGGTGCCCTCTCCAGCACAGTCCAAATCCCCCGCTGCTCCTTCCACCTGACAAAGGCCCAACCAAAATAACCGCCGTGGGGCGCGACCACGAACAATGCCTGCAGCACCACAGCCAACTTTCCCACTGGACAGCCCCCCCCCCATTTCTTTCACACAACACCACACAGCCCACCCCAAGACCAGCCCCCCGCTCCCCTCACCCGCGCTGTGGTTCACCACGGCGTTGAGCAGCCTCATCAGGGCCTCCCTCTTCTCCTGCCTCGCCTCATCACTCCACCCGACCGTGAAGCTCCACAGCGAGCGCGCGATGTCCGCCCGCAGCGTGGGGCTGTCCGCGTGCTCCATGCACGCCAGCTCGTCGTACCGGTCGTGCGGCCAGGCGTCCGCGTCCACGCCCAGCAGCAGCGGCCACACGCGCGCCCGCAGCCTGTTGTTGGACAGGCCGCGCGCGGCAGATATCTGTCGCAGGCGCGTCACGTCCAGCTGCAGGAGCAGGGGACAATGGACATGAGAAAGGTTTGTCACGATAGGGTGAAAGAAACAGTTCATACAATGGGCACCCCGCCTGAACAATTTGCATGCGAGTCTCTTTTCCGTGCCGTGAAAAGATGATGTGGAGTCTCCGATGCGAATTGAGCACACAACGCAAGTCTGCAGGGGCGGGGAACGGAGAGCAAGGACGTTTCACGGGCTGAGTCTAATGCAAGGGGGGCTGCGACTTGGCGGCAAAAGGACCGATGTGCGCGAGGGCGGGTGGGCCGTCGACTGGATCTGTCAGGACGGGAAAGGGTGCGGCACACAGGCGCGGGCAGAGCACCGGGCAGCAGGGGCCGGCTGTACCAAAGCTGCCGAGGATTTCAGCCGTCGACTTTTGCGATTCCGTGGTCGATCGCACTGACAGTTACGCGCGCGATTCGCCATCCATCCGAAAGCCATCGGCCTCGCCCCGGGGCAGAGCGCGGCTTGCTTCTGGCCGCGGCAGCCTACCCGCCACGCGCCCTGCCGAGCCATCAGGACCACCGCGGGCGACCGCCTTCGCCGACGACGACGCCAACGCCGCGGGGCGCCCAAAGCCACCGGCGCCGCCGCGGGGCGCCTGCCAACCTCGCGAGGCGCGATTCCGCCCATCGGCGCCCTCCCCCTCACCTCCGCCTCCCCGAGCAGCTTCTCCACCCTGGCGACCGTCTCCTCGTCCCTCTGCCGCTGCTCCATCGATGGCGACCCCTGCTGCCGATGCGTCTGGCCCCGCCGCCTGCCAGCCCCCATGCCCGGCCGGCCGGGGTCTTCCGCGGGAGCTCCCCCCGCCGGTCCGCCCCCCTGACGGCGCCACCGGCGGTGAACCCGATGTCGAGCAGGGGGATTGACAGGCGTCGGGGGCGATGGGGCGCAAGGGGCAAAGCTGCCCAGGGACTAGCTGCTTTGGCTTAACCGTCCCCGCTGCAGTTCGAGTAGCTGTTGGCGCGAGCGGCGCGGCCCCCGCGACATAGGCGCGGTGCTGGGTTGCCTTCACGCCCAGGTGCGCACCAGCTGGACGCGGATGGCACGCAAGCGGGCTGCGTGCCTCGAAAATGGGCAAGGCTGGCGAAAAAAAAACTGCGTGGTGCGGTGGGGTGGACCAAAAAAGAGAAGAGAACTTTTTGGGGCCTGATCCCACGCCCCGCTGTCTGTCCCCGCAGACTATGCCTCCTGCAGCCACGCAGCAACACGCAGCACGCGGCACGCCGGCGCGCGGGCGACGTGCGACAGGCGCCGCGGCTACGCCGTAGGCGTGCACACACCGTAGTTGCCGCGATCACAAGGAGCACGCATCCGCACACTTGACCAAGCGAAGAGATGGATATTAACACCGGCCGTGGCTACCAACATTGTTTGGTCCCTGGATCCAAGACATGCAAGGAGAAAGTTTAGGAATCAGGCTCAGGAAATGGGAAGCATGGGCCAGACACAGCGAAATGCATCGCGAGGGAAAGAAATTCTGGCCTTCACAGCGGTTGCTAGCCAGGCAGCACAACCACCGTGCCCAAGTGCAGAGGTATGGACCTTCACTATTTTGGCTCCCATCCCCTGGTGACCAGGTGAAATCAGGCTCTGTGGATGCTCGCCGTGTCCCAGAAGAAGATCCTACCAAGTATACATTACACGTCTAATGTACAAATTTTGACTGGGCCGATCCCTCCCCACGCACGTGACAGCATCCCTCCTACTGGCTCGTAGCTGATTGCTACAGCTCTGTGTCTAGAAAAAGCGACTTTCTGGTCCAGTGGCAAGGATGCCCAGTCAATGCTCCTGCATGACGAACCTGCCCCTTTCGCTCCACTGCCAACGCTGGCTCTGTGCATTCTACAGTTACTCATTGCAACGTTTATTCCGCTTGTCCTGGGCAATGCAGGCGACGCTCTCATTTAGGCCACACTTGTTGTGCCATGAGGGCCGCCTCGTATAGGGAGAACATCTCACCGAGTATTTCTGTCACAACACAAAATAGCGGGTTCACTCGGTGGTCCCTTCAGCGCTCGACAACAACAAGAAGCTGCCATCTGATAGCAGCAAACGACGCTGTAGTCATTTGCAAAAGCCTTGGCAGCCTGAATGCCAGTGACAGTGCAGCCAGTAGACGCCTCAATGTGTCAATTTGACTAAACACAATATGAAACTGAGTGCAGGCTTTGCTGTCCACAGTGTTGGCACCTTCAGCAAGCTCCTTCTGTGCATATTTCCAGATCTCCCCATGATCCACTTCAACGTTGCGGACATATGCTGCAAGCGACACTGCAGCAGCAGCGATACTCTCCGCAGTGTACTGCAAACACATTGTTGTCCGCAAACTGGAGTAGGCAGTACATGCAACACACAGAAGCACGAAGTGCGTCAGAAGGTGCATATTTCCGTGATCCACCCAGGCATCAAGTGACAACGATGACTCACCATCAAAGTAAGGAGTAGCTGTACGACACAAAGATGCATATCAAGTACACAGCAGCCTACGAATTAAACAGCTCAGCATTGCATTGCCTCCAATAGCATGCCTCATTGCTTTGAGTGACAACCCTAGTTGCCATATGTTAGTCCGACACCTTAGTTCAGCTCCATGGACTGAGTTCATGTGCTGTCTTGGTTGGAACGGGCAGCTGCATGTCTTACCAGTCGTTCAGGAAGTTGACAGTCAGCTGCGACATGCTCTGATCCCCTTCCTCCTTCCGCTCCAACAGATTCAACCGCTTCAGGATGTCCAGAGACCGCTGGTAGGACAGTTGCACATCAAAGTCGAACCCTAATGTGCACAGCAGGACGCGCTCTGCTCGAACCACATGCTCGTGGATCTGGTCCATGAAAGCCTGGCACAGCCACAGCAGAAGCGAGCAAGTTCGGTTTCAAAGGAAGGATGTGTGCGCCCTCCTGACAGGACATCTGGGTAACATAGAGAACCAGGGATGACACGGATACTCTAGATAATCACTTAATCAGCCGGGATGAGTCCCCATGGCATAACTGATCAACCTCATTGTTACTCAACATGGGGGTAACTTTGGACAACACAGGGGGAATGGTAAATGCAAGGGGGTCAAAAGTACAATAGGAATGGTCAATCCTACACAGTGCAAGTTTGGGACATGATAAGCCGTTACAATGGTTGTTCACATGTGGTTGTGTCAAACAGCACAACCCATACAACAAACAATCACATAATGCAGTGACAACACCACCCACAACACCACACATATGAACTGCTACATGCCCATTTTGAACCTAGCATCGTCTTACTTGGATGGCCAACTGCCCATTGGCAATTGGCTCCCCTATACTTCGAAAATGCTTGTCACACCCAGACACAATAAACAACTAAATTCTGAGTGCATGCTATCCACTCAGTGCAAACCCACTGATCCATCCATAGTCCGGCATTCCTTGTCCTGGACCATATTCCCTAAGTAATCTGAATCAATAATCATGCTGGACCGGCACTCACAGCACTGCCTGGGACTGTCCTAAGTAGCAGGAGGATGGTGCAAACTGCACAGAGCAGTGTGTGGCAGCCCACCACGTGGTGGGAGAGTGAGCGGCGCCCCACACGTTGTGCAGACAGGGGCTGCTGCACCTCAAGCATTGTGTAACGTGGGGAAAACGCTGGATAGCCTTGGGTTACTCTAGATAGCGCCCCCCACATTACAGATATTGAAGGAAATGCTCAACACGAGGGGCACTATCCCCTGTTCTACAAGTGGGCCCCCATTAAGATCCTACCCATCTAGCACTTGTGGCTTGCCTGTTAAGATCATCACTGCCCACATTTGTCCAGAGAGTGACAAACACTGGCTTTTCCCCATCAGGTTGTGCCAATGTTCGTCTCCAAGGGGGAATGTGCAGAGACAGCATGCAAGGGATGGATCTGAGGTGCCAATAGGTGCACTTCATCGCCTTCAACGTGCAGGAGCAGTGTTGCACCAGTTGTACCAGCTGGAGACTGTGACACAGTTCTCCCTGGCTTTGGTACTCCAAGAAGTCCGATGGAAAATAGCAACATATTTAATGACTGAAAAGATTCAACAGCAGATTCATGAGCCCACCTGATCCTTCATTTTTTCTAGTCGCTTGGTGTCTGTCTTCGCCCTTAATGTGTAGGCCACTTCAATAATCTTATGGAGTGGTCGAGGGCTCTCCTTGATTTTCCCAGCCAAGAAGAGGCAAGCTATGGCCATCAGCTGTGCAGCGCAACACAACACCAAACTCAAACAGGAAGAGCAATGGTGGGAGTGATATGCAGCAGGCACAGAACTCCTTCTGGTTGCACAAGTGAGCTTGACATCGTCTGTGAAGAGCAAAAGGCCTGCATGGTCTGTGCTGTCAATTGGAATCAAAGCGCAATAACAACAACAGCCGTTGTTCATGATTCCACACGGCAACATCTTGGTGGGACCAACCAGGCACTGACTCTGTCCTAAGTGTTGCTCAAGTTAGGCACAGTTACCGTTGAGCTCCACAATAAGAGCTCCTAATAAAATAATAATATAAAATAATAAGAGCTCCTAATAAAAACCACCAGCAGTTCAAGTGATGACGCAGATGACAAGCTTCAAGTCAGGGTGTGGCAAGGAAGGCTGCAAACTGGATGGCACCCACATGCCCAAACCAGACAAAATCGACTTACAAATCTGTCGTTTCGCCTCAAAGACCGCATGGCAAAGAAGCGGTGGCACAGCACCCAGGCTGTCCCTATCGTCCACTGAGGGCTACAAGGGGAGAAAAACACAACTCGGGTCAGGGCACTGTTGCACACAGATTAGCCCCTTTCCCCCCATACACAGCAGGTACCAATCATGCCAGTCTGTGTTGCGTGCTTTCCCTGTTGTTCTGAGAGACAGCTGCATCACCTCCTGTATTTTGGGAAGAGTCTAACAACCAATTCTCCTGAGGAGATGGCAACCCACAGTCATCAGCTCATCCCCACCACCACCTGTGGGCACAAAATTTGGCACAGATTTGCCAAAACCACAGGGTGAACTACTCTCTGTTCACTGAGCTACTCTCCGTTCTGAACTATTCTATGTTCGCATCCTCTGTCCCCAGTGCCCCACTTCTGTCCGCACGGTCTCTCGCCATCCAAGCTCAACACAGGGCGAAGAGGGGCGCCGCTCGCGAGCCCAACACGCCAGCAAAAGGAACATGGCGATGGCTGAGGGCGGCACCGGCGACGGTGAATCAAACCAGCCCATCGAGGCAGCCACGGCTTGTCCGCATACGCCTCCCGCTGATCGCGCCCACTACATTGATACACCCCTTTCGCGGCGGTGCACAACCGGGACAGGCGACACTCACAAGCCCAGCTGCATGCCGGCATCCTGTATGAGGGCGCACACGCCCCGACGGTATCTCTCTTCCTCCTCCTTCGTGAGGCCATCCTTCAGCGAAGGCAGATTCTCCAGTTCCGCCTTGGACCAGAATTTAACGCCGAAGCCCATCGCAGCGACTGACCGCCCGGGGACGGAGCGAGATGCGCTGTCGGGCGCCGGAGCGCCGCTGCCTCCTCGCTGTTCAGCTTCGTCGCCTCTGCAGTCGGGCCTTGTTCCAGAGTTGCGGCCTTCGAGCCTGGGGGTCCTCGGGTGGCCTTGCGCCGTGTCAAACGCAACTCTCACAACGGGTTCCACTAGCTGCTTGTTGGGCGATAGTTTAGTTCCTTGAAAGGACAAGGGTTATGAACTGTCGCATTGTGTTGCCATTGTCTACAATTAAAAATGCTGTGTCAGCGGAAAAGTTATCTTCCACATGGACCCATTTGAATAGAGTCCTTTCGATAGGTATCTTGCAAGGGCTTATGGTCGTACGTTGTTAGTGGATGACAGGTGCGCATGCACATTTGGTGGAATGGACGTGTCTTCTAGCGAGGTTGGATACGTTACCAATGGCCAAATCACTCAGAGTCGGCGAGAAATGGCAGTATTGTGGGCGGCGTTTGCACAGCAGAGATTGATTCAACAGCTTTCGTAGTGTTTTGTTCATAAGCTCTGATTAATCAGAGCATTTGATGCATCAGATGCTCCAAATAATTCAAGCTCAGGAACAAAACACATATCACAGAAAAGAAAAAAAAGCCACACAAAACTTGCTGCATATCACGGAGATCATGGCAACAACTCTTGTTTGTTCTCCTCCAATTCGCCCATCATATTTTGCATAAATAAATGAAGAATCACCTCATCGCAATGGGATAGTAGTGTCTAAAAGGATGTTCATGAGGTGCTTCATTGTGTATCCACTTGCTCACCTGTGTACAACACGCATGGATGGCCGCACAAGGTGTGTGTACATACGGATGGCACTCTTATGGAAAATTGGCATAATATGCGAATATGTTATATTATATCCAAAAATTGCGTCATGACACTTTCCGGCTTGTGGGGAGGCCAACTAAGGCTTGACTCCCAACAATCGATTGGAATCCCTAGCTGTTATGAAGGACAGTAGCGGGGCCAGAGACAAGGCAGCAAGTTTCCATCAGGAGGCTTCTGACAACACAATAGATATAGGCATGTTTCTTCCCAAACAAATCATGTGTGTTGTTGGTTTTTCACCATCAGCCTCCTTAGAGCAACATGCCGCCATTCGCGTTTCACAAAATCGCATCTGTCAATCACGGAGTGTGCCACTAATTTGCGGTACACTCGGGTCACAAGTGGGTGAATCTTATGGAAACATATGGGGTAGAGTGAAGCAAGACCTTTAGTCATTTACTTGTACTTATAAGTGGAAGCCGATCTATTATATAGCTTACTTACAAGTTGTAGATATTGATAGACCTATTACATGTTAAATTTCCCCAAGTAATAGTGAAGATACGGCCTTGTAGAGTTCTAGTACTTTAGGGATATGCCGGGGAGGTATATACCACTATACTATAATAGTGGGTTACGGTGTATCGATATGGGTTGGTTCTGGGGTATGCTAGGTGCGAGTGACGGTTGCACTATGTACAATATACTCGATGTCTGATTGTTGTAGTTGATTGGCCCCGGATTGGCCAATCACCGTGCACAAGGGGGAGGCTCGGTCTGACCCCTAGATGTTACCCGTTCTAGCTCACCGCCCCACTCCGCACGGGCCGCACGGCCCGGGGAGCAACCGCCCATGTGCACCGCCCTTCCCGAACAACCGGTCCACCCTGGTCGCCTTCCTGGGACCGGTACATCCGAGCCTACGTGAGCGTGCGCCCTGATTACGCCTGCCTCCCGCGAGGCGGAGGGGTCTGCGCCATGCATGAGTGGACCACTGGGCGACGGAGGGATCTAGAGACACCGACAAAACCACTGCGTTTTGGGCCCATGCACCAGTGAACCTGTTTGAAAGTAGCTTTGAAACAGAGTCACTACTTGTGATATGTTGCGCTCCCTTATGAATAAGTATGGAATTGTTGTTGCATTCGATGTTGCGGGTGCACGACCACTGCGCCTGCATCAAGCACCGATTTGTAGCCAACTAGAAGAATTTGAATGGACTTTGGCGGCATTTCATGGCTGTGCCCTCTGCCGCCCTGCTTACTATATGTTCCAAAAGTCGTGTCCAAATACAAATTTGCACAAAAGGAGATCAAAACTTGCGATTCAAAAATTGGGCAAAAGATAATCGATGCACTATAGAAAGAGCTATCCAAAGATCCATCCAACGTGGCAAACAGCACTGCCGTTCTTATGATATGTAATGAGCAGCTGATACGAGATTTTGCATTTTGTCGGGATCTAAAGCGGGGCATGGCGAGTTTATACTGCGCTTCAAAAGAGGTGGATCGACTTTAGCTATCACTGGGAGTGGTTTAGGCTTTGTTGATTTGGACTGCACGAATGATGCGGCTTGATTCCAAGCAGCATCAGTGGGCAAAAGATCAAAGTTTCATAAAACATTTCGGTTGCCAGCAAGAACCGCATGACACTTGTGGCTAAAGGCCAAGAGACACCTCGACCTGTGCAAGAACATCTCCCTGGCAGATTTGATAAGGTCTGGAAGGCCATGCATACAAAAAAAACGGCCTGAATTGAGGCAAAAGCAGCCAAATGTTGAATACCCGAATATTGGGATTATGATTCGCCCATGCTGGAAGAAACAATGCACCAAAAGCATGGTAGGAATGATATAGAAATTCCTAAAAGTTTTAGCAGTGCCTATTTGTTGCATAAGCAAGGTTCATCATGCAGTTTTGAGAAACGGGTCGGGACATAGGGGAACAAGGCCAAACCAATAATGCGTGGGTTTGAAGAACCGTAAGGAATTGGACAATCGCATTAGGTGAAGATCGTGATTTATGGTGGTGACTAATACAATCAAGACCCTTATCAACCCAAAATCGACCAAGCAATCCGAATATGGTCATGGTTTGAGAGATTGAGTTGATCTTGCAAAGTTGTAGTAGCAATCGGAGAATGTACACGATTTTTGGAACGGAGGTAGAAAATATTGAGATTGTTATGCTAAATTTGAAACAGAATTGCCAGATAGGCATTATGTCCAGAGCGCTAACGTGGGCGCTTGAGTAGGCTCACTTAGGAAGGATTCTTTGCTGCTGTCTTGTTCATGAAATTGAGTGGGTTGTTTCCTTTTTCAATACTGTGTTTCATTCAGTTGATGAAACTTCCCCAGTGATTGCTTGACATGCCATGCCCACAGCGATCCACGCAGCACATACACTTGCTGTTTGCATACATACATGCCGCTTACATGCGGCTTGCATGGATCATACATGCACATTTATCCATGAATGTCTGTTGGTAACCAAAAAAATGGAACAAGTTTTAACAGCTCATGGTTTCGATTGAAGTCTGCTAGTCCTGTAACTGATGGTTCGCAGCTGATAAATCGTTATCTTGCGAAATTTAATAGAGATCAGCAGTCGACTATCAGAATATTGATCTGGAAGTAATGTCCTTTAGCACTAGGAAAAAAGGCCAGATGACACAGTCCTGACACGGTCTGCTCAGAGTCCAACTGTGTACTTTCGGCAAATGTGGTCCCAAAACCACACAGTTAGTACACACATTGACACAGTTTTAACCGTGTACCCTCAAACAACTGTGTAGACTGCACGGTTTCCTAGGGTACACGCTTAAAACTGTGTCAATGTGTGTACTAACTGTGTGGTTTTGGGACCACATTTGCCGAAAGTACACAGTTGGACTTTGAGCAGACCGTGTCAGGACTGTGTCATCTGGCCTGTTTTTTACTACTGCAAAACCATCAAAGTTCTGACGAAACTGCCGTTCTGTAACGCAACTTTCGTCGCAGAATTGGTACAATATTTTATTTTCGTATTTAATTCAGAAGGATCAAACCGGATGTCCATATGCCGCGACCTGACTGGCGGATTATGGAAAACAGTGACTAAGATGGACTATTTCTTTGCCATCAAAGAACTGGTTTTGTTTGGGCTGGTGCATCCGTGTTGTGGCCAGATCAAGTGATTTGCTTTTGGTGGGATGGAGCGTCCATGTTGTGGCCATAAGACTTAATACTCTGAATTATGTATTTCATAGGCATCCAATATATTGGCTGCCTGCATACTGGCCAATGTACCAATGGGGATTCTTCCATTTGAGGACGGCCGGTTTTCGTGCTGACGTTCGAATTATGATCGACCTGTGTGTTATGTTGGGATGTCGCGCTTATACGGAAAACAAACTTGGCTCATGGATGGTCGTTCAACTATGAATGGTGGATTTCATTCATTGGCAAGATCGACGATGTTGAACGTGGAGCGAAGCTGGTGCTGATTTTGCCATTTGTGAGTTGGATCAAATGTGGGCTGTAGGATAGCCGACTTTGGTGCGCACTAGAGTCCCAATGCATGCACTGAGATGATGTAACGAATATTTAGGATGGCTTTGCTTACTACAGGATCCCAGTTCAAATTTTGGCAGTGAGCAGGACAATGTTGTGCGTTTGAGGGTCCGATATGCCCGTTTGATGGCGTTCTCGATTGCCGAGCCCCACCCCACAGCAAGTGAGGCAACGGGAACCGAGCCTTGCAAGAAACGGATGTATTTTGGTTCATGGGTCGATGACGGCGACTGAAATTTTCATTCGTTTAGGGCTATGTTAGAGGCAGCCTGTCGGTATTCTCAAGTAATAAGGTTGTCAACGGGGTGCCGAATGGGCACTTGCATTGGACGGTAGGCATGATGGAAACTTCGTGATGCAGCATGTTGGTTTCATCTGAACTCAGTTGCATAGGATCTGCGACTTCGGGCTTTTTCTTGTGGTGGAATCTGTAATGGCAGTTGGATGGACATGGGGCTGAGAAAGGTGCCACAGTTGAAATGTGCTCCACCCACTCCGGGTGTTGTCCTTTTACTGCGAGCAGACTAATCCTGGCGCGCAGCAGTACCCCACAAACGCTCGGACCATACATCGTACGAGTTGCGCATCCTCAGGCTGGATCCAGCTTGGCAAGCTGGGCACCACGCTTGGCATCTGTGTTGGGGCGCTGAGCCGGCTGTGCTGCTGCAGCATTGCGCATTGTGACCCCTTTTGTGCTTTCTGTTTGTGCCAGCTACTGCTCTTTGCCGAAAGGGTGATCGGCACCTCGGCTCGCCCGTTGAGTGGATTGTGGAAGTGTATTACCCAGGTGACTACGCTGCGTGGTTGTGTTGTGCTCAAGGGAGGATTTTCTCGGGGTTTCTCCTGCTGGTCAAGCGTCCCTGAGGACGCAGTTAGGAAGATTGCTGATTGGTAATTTACTCTCGTGAGCAGGTCAGCCACGGTGACTCACCAGCTGCATTCGCATAATGGAGTCACATAAAAGGCCAGCTTATGCTTGAACAACAGATACTTTGTGTCTGGCGAATGCTGCAAGGACCAGGCCCACTGCGCACACCCCTCTCAGTCGGTGACCCTATTCTGCGGCAACGACACTTGACTCCTGGCCATCGCATTTCCGCCTGCCATCACTTACATTTTGAGTCATTTCTACAGGGTGACTCGATGTCATGACCACCATATTCACCGCGCACAGTGCCCCCACATCACCCTATTGTGTACTGGCGCCACCAAGGGCTTCTCCTCTGCTGCCTGCTTCTCCCGACCTCACGCAAAGAAAACTTTTCAACATTAATATTGAGCACGGGCCACGGCAAATTCTGTGCACCAACTTTTACAATTGCGACGTGCCCTGTGTTTATCATGGCTGCGCCTGCTCCGGCGAAGCAACCACCACGGGCGGAAGCTGTCGGCAGCCGGCCTCTCCCAGTGTACCATCTCACCTCCATACTAAACAGTTTGCACGCACGTGCAGGACCTGACAGCCGAGAAGCGGCTGCCATCCGGCCACACATACAACACAACCCGGCAAAGGTATGGTCATAAGCCAGCGTGACACTCCAGTCATCTGGGTATTACCCTCTCCAAGCCTACAACACCAAAAAAGGAGAGGAAGCACACGCACAATTGCCATGTTCACAAATGCGATGCTAACTTAACACAATCGTCGCGTAAGCGACGGCTGAAGAAGGGGAACGCCACCCACACTACACCCACCGAGCGCTGCAGAAACTGCTGGATGCCCCAATGTCCAAAACATGCATTGTATGCACTCACCCTACCAGTTCTTTCCATCCAGCGCAAGCTGTCGACAAACTACTCTGAGCTTCCGACTGTTTCCATTCAGAGCAGACCGTCGACGACACTATTCTAAATATGCTTGGACGGGCGTCCTTCACACTTTTGGGGCATTTTCGCCGACCCTGTGTTCCCAGGCCTGGTGGCAGCTGTCGATGTCCCTGATGGCTTTCCAGACGGCGCTGTTGCACTTGAAGCCCGAGCCGAATGCAACCTGCCAGACGTGCTCGCCCTCCTTGACCGTCTGCACAGACTCTATGTACGCCAAGGAGTACCACACGGTGGACGAAGAGGTGTTGCCGTACCTGACACAGCAGGCAGCACCTCAAGGTTCTGCGCACGGTTTGGAGCCACGCACAGCAAGACTTCAACCAGCCCAAACGCTTGCAAGCCACAAAGTTTCCTTCCTTCGTCAACCGATCGAACGAATGAACAGAAAGTTCGTGCACACAGAAACTCCAATGCTATGCTATGATTCAGCCACACGTATGATACATCAGGCGAGGCGCGTATTGGGCACATACCAGAGGCGACCTGCACAGTTGGCTTGCATTCCTCTCCAAGACATTCACCGCTTAATCAATTCATGCAATGCAATCCAAGAAGCCTTGCCAGCATTTAGTTCCGCCTCCACGGACACTCCTCCTCACGCCCCCAGCCCTCACCATTTCAGTGTCTGGAAGCTAGCTTCCGTCTTCTCGTCGGGCAGGCCAAGCTGCTTTCCCAGCCCCTCGATCACGGCCCTGCCGCCGGCGTGCAGGCAGAAGTGGTCGAAGGCCTTCTTGAAGTCCGGAACGTAAGGCTTCACCCTCATGCGGAAGACCTTGGCCGCCAGGAGGTTGAGGGCCACGAACAACATCTCCGACCAGGGAAGCACCATGGGGCCCATACGAGTCATGTTCCTGGTGACGGCCTTGCTGGCCACCTTGAAGAGGTCCTTGTTCAGCTCCACGCCGATGTTGCCGTCGTCGTCGGGCCTCTGGAAGACGCACCTGTGGGCGGGGATGGGAGAGGCGTTCAGCAACAATCGGCCGTCGATCATTTGCTCACAAATTTGAGTTGTCCAAGTGCATTTACCACAATTGCTATTTGGTGCCTGTAAGGCGTATAGTGATAGAGCTTTTTTCAAGGTCACCTTTACAACCAGGGTAAAGCAGTGGAAATCGATTCACAGGATCAGGCAACATGCCCCGTGACAAATCTCATGCTGTACGTCAGATGTTGTATACGCAGTGGGCCCATATCATGGGGGTTACGAATCAAAGTATGGGGGGGTGCAAATAAATTTTGATGGCTTCCCATCGGATCCTCTGTCTGGGTGAACTGTTGTAATTTGCTTAGTCTGCTACCAAAGGACGTGACATACATAGTCCGCTTATCCAAATACAGTGCGGTACGAAAATAATAGTACCAACTGGCAATCCCTGTATTTCACACTGACGCGTTGAAACCTCGAGTCAAACTGGCAGCTGATTCCCACCGCAATACCCTGGTCCGTTTTACACCTGGCAGTTCATCTACATTTGCGCCAGTTGCAACTGTCAATATTTACCAATGAAGCACAACCACAAACGGATACCGACATTTATGCGATGCCAACTGCGATGTCATTTGGAACAAATTGATGCTATCACCACTCACTTTTGTGTCATCGCAATCGCCGTGATGACGTCACTTTGTGTCAAAATGGCACTGCATTTACTATCGCAAACGTGGTGTTTCCTGACAGTGAACTGGACCACATGATTCCACTGCCACACCGCTGCCACACCTGTATGCCTTGTCATCGGCTCCCATGTGCACACGAATTACATGCTGCAACTCGTACTTGGCAACATTCCGAACAGCGGGCTTGTTGCTCAGCAGTATGGCAGCGCCGCCCATCCGGAACAACACGTTGGGAATGAGCATGGACCTCTCGTTTCCAAAGTACCAATTTTGGGTGATGTTCTCTGTGGACACGACGATGGCGTTCTTATTGGGGTACACCTGCGGCGCATTCCAGAAAGACCACTTCAGAAACAAACAAGTTCATCTTTGCATTGTTTATGGCTGCACGCAGACTTGCTGCGTCCGATATGATGAGTGCAGCCATGGAATCTGCACAACTTAAACGTTCTTTTCAACAATGGTAACCCATTACCGGAAAGCAGATGCATGGAAATAGAAAAGCCAGAAATGAATATTGACACATGTACAGAAGTGCATGATCACGGTCATGCGCAGTTGCAATTACTTATGCATAACCTCTGCGTAGAGCAGACACTCTGTGCGGCAAAATTTTATTGTGATTTCACGTTCCACCGTATGTTGCTCTTGAGCCCTCTTCATAGGTATGAATAGCTGACGCATGTAGAGGGCTCCAGAGCAACATACGCTGGAACGTGAAATCGCGTCAGAAATTTGGCACAGACAGCGTATCTTCCACACACACTCATTTTCACAAATTAGAGACATCAACGCTATTGCTTGGCCGCTGGAATAGACAGGATCGCAGCGTATTTGGGCACAGTCATTTTTGATACGGATGCCGTGTCTTCTCCTTTGACGCATCATTTAAAGAAAGCTAAACAAAGCAGGCGAATGCCCGACCTACTTTAATTTCTTCAACGAACAAACCTGAAGCAACTCTCGTGCCAGGCTGATGGCTATGAGCCCTGCCGAGCAGCCCATCCCTGACAGGTTGTACGAAACTATGTCCGACCTCATCTTGAAGTGGTTGATGATCATTGCCGACAGGGAGGGCGTGGGGTTGAACAGGGAGCAGTTCACGATGAGGATGTCGATGTCACGGGGTTTCAGGCCCTGATGCTCCAGCAGGTTGCCCACGCAGTTGAACATCACCATTTCAGCCTCCTCCCTGGCGCTCGTCATGTTTATGTCGAAGGGATACTGATGCAAGCCCCGAGGGAGGTAGGTGCGCTCGCCCAGGCCAGACCTCTCCGCAATGCGCTGCTGGAACGCGAGGGATTCCTCGTTAAATTTCTGCATCGCAACAAAACAAGATGTGTGCCCAACTGGATGCAGACACGAATGAACATTCCAGAACAAACGCCTGGAACAGAACTATGCCTGAAGCGCATTTATGCTAAGGCAGGCCTTGTGATATTCTGTGGATTTCCCTTTTCCTGTGAGATTTTCGTGAATGCCACAACACCATTGGCAAGCACATTCAGTCCCAGTGATGAAACTGTCAGATTTTTCCATAAGCATATTGCCACCTGACAAATGCATGAGGGGAGCACTGGATGCAGCACCACTAGGAAAAAACAGGCCAGATGACGCAGTGATGAAACTGTCAGATTTTTCCATAAGCATATTGCCACCTGACAAATGCATGAGGGGAGCACTGGATGCAGCACCACTAGGAAAAAACAGGCCAGATGACGCAGTCCTGACACGGTCTGCTCAAAATCCAGCTGTGTGCTTTCGGCAAATGTGGTCCCAAAAGTACACAGTTAGTACACACATTGACACAGTTTCAACCGCGTACCCTCAAACAGCTGTTTAGACTACACAGTTTCCCAGGATGCACGGTTAAGATTGTGTCAATGTGTGTACTAACTGTGTACTTTTGGGACCACATTTGCCGAAAGCACACAGTTGGATTTTGAGCAGACCGTGTCAGGACTGTGTCATCTGGCCTGTTTTTTACTAGTGCACGACGAGGGCAAACTACCCACAAACTGGCACAGCAAGAGCCAAAACACAACGCATCGCCCACAACCCTGGGCAATCGTGCACAGGCAGCACGCAGAGCTGCGCATGGTCCACTTTCCTATCCCAAATCGTGTTCCAGAATCACCGTGCAGAAGAATGAGCAAGACGAAAAAGCAAGACGAAAAGCATACTGCATTGGGCTGCAAGCATCACGATCAGGTTGCCCTTTTCCAGACCAGTGGACTGCATCAAAGAGACCTGTTGGATTAATACCACCACATGGCTGCTCACCCCACACGAATTGGCTCCGTCTCTGCACTGCATCTTGTTCACCCGCAGCGCGTCAGGCGGCCGGTACACCCTGAAGTCTACGAGGTACACGGGCACGTCCCTGGCATTGTGGGAACGGCGCCAGAGCCCCAGCAGGAGGATCGCTGCAAGGGCGACCAGCAGGGGTCCGCTCAGATGGTAGGTTGTCTGCTGCAGAGACTCGTACCAGAACAGGAAGCTGTCTTGAAACTGTCCGCTGGACAGTCGAGGAACCTGGCAAAGCATGCAAATGGTGATTGGAAACGACAGTGGAACTGAAGAGTCACTTACGGGGTTTTGTCTCAAACTACATGCAGGTCTTGACACCAGCGAAAAGAATCTTCCAAGGAGCTATGTGTGCATCGCAGTAATGGAGTGTCCAGTGAGCAGATCCAGTATGGAGCTGCGTGAATATTCCTCATGAGCATGCATCTGAAAGAACATCTGGGACTGGGACTCTGAGCATGGCAAGGCCACACAAAACTGGACGACATGATATTGGCCCAAACAAATTGTTGTTCAGGGCTAGTCACTGTTGGTGACAATACTTCTTGTGCACGATAGCATTCCTGTTGCAATGCACAAAGTTTCTCTGACAAGGAATGCCATCCCCATTTGATGGAATTGGGGCTACATTTATTAGCCCATTGCCATCCAAAGGCAGTTGCCTCTGTGATTACTACAAACACACACTGGTAGAAAACGCCATGTTTGCGATGCCAGCTGCGATGCCATTTTGACACAAATTGATGCTATCACAGTGATTGCGATGGCATAAAAAGAGCCGCGATGGCATCAATTTCTGTCAAATCGCAAACAGGCTGTTTTGTACATGTGACATTGGTACTGCGCACCCCGTCATGCAGATATCATGGTCAGGCAGATGTGGCACACGTGCATTGAATGTGTCATCGCACCAAAGACAGTGATGCTCCACTGCGCCTTGATCATGCATGCAGCAAACCCTACATCTCTGTGGCTTGCAGCTCGGTGCCAGTACAATCGCAAACGAAATTGACAGTACTTAGGCTTTGGATTTAAACTGTTGACACTTTTGTATTTGTAGCTAATGACGTGCAAAATGGGTTTTGAATTGCTGTGAAAAGGCGTGAAAATCAACACTGTGCTCTTATAGACAGTACATACAGACTCTAGGAGTCCAGGGAGTGGCAGACGCGCTGAAGTGTGCAAAAACTGGTCTTCCGCTTGGCGACGTCGCTGCCCTGCTGAGGGAAAGGTGCGCTCAGTGTTTCCATTGCTAGAGAGAATAGAGCACGGATCATTGATTGGGATATCATCATGCAATCTGGGCGTGTCTACGAACCGTAAATATGCATGAACATGGCCGTAAAGATTTCCGTTTCTCTATTCACATGTTTTCATGTGCAAAAACGCAAAAATGAAAATGGAGTCGTAAACTCAAATAACAAGTCCGACAGTACTCATTGGAATCACTGTTATGGCGCAAGCCCTTCCAGCACTGCAGATGTTGTCGCCATTTGTCATCTGTTGTTCGTGCCAGTACGCGCTGTGCCAATGCAACGCTTTGTTCTGCTGAGCATGGTTTGCTTGAGAGCAGCACTGCATATGGAGATGCAAAGCACCAATGATTCTGGATTGAATTCTGCTAGTAACTGTGGTAAGTACTTGACTGCAGATATTTCTTGATCATATCGTTTCAGTTGCTCCATGGGAGTGACCAAAACTTGCTCATGCCAAGCACACGATCCTTATCTCTTCTCACATAAAATGAATTGAATGACTCGCATTCACAACATGTATTGCCACACTATCATGAGTTTTGGTGTGTTCAGTGTATGAAACGGGACCAATACCCACCGTTGCAGCGTTTAATGTGCAAGCATGCTGTGGCAATCCATGCCTTGACGAAAAAATTCGTAAAATTGCAAATCGCTACTGAGGCCCAGTTGCTGCTCAGAGATCGCTGCTTCTGGAGCACCAATACATCTAGTGTTCCACATAGAATGTTTGCATTTCCTGTCCAATTTAATTTCAAATGTCGGCTAGGGCAGTAAAACAACTTATATTGATCACAAGGCGCTGGCATTGCCCTGTACAAGGACCGCGTTATCAATATCTGACGTCCAGAGCCGCTTGCGGTCATGGCCTTGCCTGCATCCAAGAAGTGAATGGCGAATCGAGCTTCCATGAACAATTAACTCCAAGCTGCACGTCAAACATCGACGGAGGGTATCTGCATTGCAATGTTTGAGAGGCGAAAATTCATGGAGCTGCTTTTCAGGGCACCACATGGAACTCTGCCCATGAGCTTACCAGTTTCCAAATCAGGACGGCAGCGAGGACCACGTAGAACAGCGGCTGCCCTATCTTTGCAGCCAGTCGGAAATTGTGGATGAACTTCTTGGATGGCATTTCTGTCATGCACAGCACAAGGTGATTCAGGTGCACCGTGCAAGGAACGCGCTTTCTGCGTTGTTGAACGGTGAATGGCGGCGAACGCCGACACTTCCCAACGATCCCCGCGGCCTGGACCTCATGGATCAAACGACAAACAATGGATGCTTCTACCTGGTTCGCATACGTCCGCAGCATCCCCTTATGCACGCTTCGCCAGAATTTGCTGCCACACTGACAAAGGCAGGCAGGGTCGAGGGACGGCGACCCCTGAACGGGGCTCGCGGCCTCGATTCCACGGTTCATAGCCGAGAAAAAGGACAACAGGATTTCTGTTCCTTGTACCCAGTTCGTTCATCGATGCCCTCAATGCAATTCCCAAAGCCTCATCATCTTTTTATGTGTTCAGCTGTCAATAACACTCAATCAGTTTCAGTTACAACAACACCTTCCCACAATCTTCCAGCGATCACTGCCCTGGCGGGACGATCTCCAGCGAAATCACGCCTGCCCCCGCGTCCCCATGTCGCGCGGCTCGCGCCCTGCTGAATCAAGCCTCCCCCGCAGAGCAGCAGACAGACTGGGCCCCAACCCCCATCACCCTCTTCGTGCTCCCCATCCATGGCCTAATATCAGACCGCTTGACTGACATGGCCAGGGTTGGCAACCGCGATTTTGCAGTCGATCGTTCCGTCAGAATGCCACCCACCGGGTCGCTCGGGGCGCGCCTCCTCCTCCTTGGGCGCGCGGGCGGCGGAAGAGTCCGTCATCTTGATTCCGGCGACTGCCTCCTCACAGTGACCTCACGCCCTTTGGCACCTGCCTCTGACGCGAAAGGCGGGGAGGTTGCAGTTCAGCGGTGGCTCGGCGCCCACGCCTCGCGCAGCCCCCGGGAGCCGCAGCCTAGCTGCCGCAGAGAGGCAGCCACGCTCGTCACAAAGGCGCCCGAAGGTATGTCAGCATGAGCTTCAGCGCTAGGGTTGGGATCAAGCCCCATTCCTGCCTTCGGGTTTGCTGCGCTGGGACCTTAGCTGCGCTTTCGCGAAGTTTATTTGAACTGTTGCCTACGCGGCGCACAGTTGTCCCCAAGGCGTTGGGCCACACAGGAGGGACTGGCAATGATGTCACGCGGCGATACGACTCGCGTCATGCTCAGACATGGTGCCCCTTGCGGACGCCGCACTGGTGTGACCGAATGGCCCCCCGCGATGTTCCAGTGCAGCAACAGGCGAATCTCCGCCTGCATCCCTCAGCAAACTCACCCACATTGCGATCCCCCACCTCCTCCCCATGCATTTCAAAGCATACATCCTTCACTGTGGCGAACCCCGAAAACCGAAAGCGGATGGCCCAAAACAGCCCATAAGCGATAAGCCCCGCCAAGAGGCTCAAGCCAGCGCGCACGGATCACCCTCCGTCGCACGATGATGCGGTCACCCGACCCAATGCCCAGGGCCGACAGCGCCGGGGCTGTCTGCGGCTGCAATCCAAGGGACCCGGGGCCCCCATGCGCATGACAGTCCGGTGTGACTGGAGGCTTTGAATCCGGCGAGGAAGCCAGCGGCGTCGGAAGTAGCCAACAAGGGGAGCGCGGCACCGCCGTTCGCCGCGACTTCAGGGCCACAGCCCTTTCCCGAATGGAAACAGTACCGTCTCGCCACAGACGCGCTCTTTGTCACTGCCGCGAGGCCCGCCGCTGGCTCATCGAGAATTGCCACAACCGATCCCCGCTCCAGCCGCCGCGCCCACGGGCACGCGGGCTGGCGCACCAGGCGCAGCGCGCGTCGGCAGTACAGCCGCAAAACCGCGGCGCCCAGTCCCCGCATTCGGCCTACTCACCTTGAGACCGCCCCAGCGCGCTGTGGGAGGCCAGAAGCCAACTAGTCCCTGCGGTCTTTCGCGGGCGGGCGGGCCACCGAGCGACCCTGTGGGAAAATTAACTCGGGGGTGGTGGCGGGGAGGGTGCCCCACTGCCGATTTTTCGTGATGCTCAAGACACGGACAGTTGGCGACGGGACATATGGGGGGAGGCTGCGCTGGAAGATGGCGCCATGGCCATGGCGATGGGACGGGGGATGTGTGAATCATGTGACGCGCGCGCGTCGCATGGGGGACTGTCGTGGAGGGGTCCAAAGGGATTGCCAAAGGGGTGTCCGAGCTGGACGCGCAAGTCCCGGTCATTGAGAACTTTGGTGCGAAAATGAATCACCGAGTGTGCGCCGTTACGTTACGGCCTCCGCCACAACCTTACATCAGCATACATTAGAAAACGAGTTCTATTTCAAGCGACCCACTGCGGGCCAAGCGTCGTATGCCGCTTTATGTGCATTCTGCATTAGACTGCAAGGGGGGCAGTACGTGAAGTTCGCTGGTGGGGTGGCCCGGATGCTGATGATGCGTCTTGCATCTCATCTGCTCCTGCTCTCCACCGCAAACGCGCTGCATTCAAAACCGCCAGTATCCCACAGGCTTGCGGCCAAGCGGCGCTGCTTGTGGCCAACCAGCGCCAGCGCAGCCTCTTTGCTGTACCGGCGCGGAAGCGAAGACGGCAAGGGACGCATGAGGTGCCCTGCCTCTGATGCACGCTGCCAATACAAATGCAACATGATCTCAGGGTAAACCACATCGCCATATCGGCATGGAGGCGGCGACACCAACCGACTATTTGCGCCCAAGTCCGGGCAGCCCGGCGAGGGTCATTGGGGGAATTTATGCTTCGGGTTGAACACAAACTGCGCTACTGCGTAATTGTCCTCACACCTGGCCATGGGGATCCGATCCGAATCAGACAGAATTCGCGAATTAGGTGAGTTCGCTTGCAAAATCCGACCCAGCTATGGCAATGCTGAACGCAGGTGGTGACGGTATTGTAATGCAGACAATTGTCTGTCGCGAATTGTGTCTCTCCTGTGAAATTTCCTGTCGCTGGTGAATGCTGATCCATACTAAGCCGTCTATCGTCTGCCTGTCGTTGCGACATGTCAGATGTGAAATGGCCACTTCGTTCTATCACGCTATTTTGCAACTGGTTAAGGTTTGGCTGGGTTTTGTGCTGGTGCCATCTCGTACCGGGAGCCGTCCACTGCAGTAAAAACAAGTGATTGCTGGAGGTCACAGTTACTGCCACTGCGGGACAGCGCTCGTTCCTTCTACTTATATAGGCATTATTCTCTTACACGCGGCACAGCAACGCCTGCGCAATCCCCCGTGCACAAATACATCGCTCTGGTCCAACAGAAATGTCGCCTAATGTACCCTGGCAGCCACTTCCCTCCCATGACTAACACAAATGTCGCCCAGTGTACCCAGGTAGCCACGTCCTTCCAAAATTCGATGAGTAAGGTGCACCGACTGCGATGCGCAGCAACCTAACAATTATCTACTGGGGCTTCAAACCGCAAAAACCTGCCCCAGTGTCAACCGCACAAATCACATCGCCTTTAGGCGCTCTTCTTGCCGCTGGCTCCTGGCCTCCTGTGCCGCCACGCCTCGTGCACAAAGTCGATGTTCCTCAAGGCCGTCCACACGGCGCTGTTGCACTTGAAGCCCGAGCCGAATCCCACTTGCCACACGACGTCGCCTTTCCGCACGCTTTGCACAGTCTCTGCGTATGCCAGGGAGTACCACACGGTGGCGGACGATGTGTTGCCGTACCTGGAAGCAGATGGCGTGGCATTCACCACTTTTGCTTGTTGACACTAATGTTGCGCACACGCTGTCTGGGGTTGGCAGCGAAGGCATTGTAGTCACTTTGGGGATACGGCTCGCACTTTTGAACACACGGGGTTTTGGCATTCCTCACTATTCAGCGTCTGAACCTGGAGGCTCACAATCGTTGATTGGTTAGCCTGTCGCATTTCGCTTTTGCAAAGTTCGATTGTTAGAGAAGTCCGCGCGAAGAAGTCGAGAAACGTTTGCTAGGATGGTGGCGTCGGCAATCACAGCAATGTCGTATTGGCTGATGTCTTTGCCGACACTGACTACCCTCTGTATATACCCTCGACAAAGGTGCACGTGATCACTGCGTCATTGCGCACGTATACATCGCCAAATCAGCCTCACCCACTCACCATTCCAGTGTTTGGAAGTTGGGCTCCACTTTGTCTTTTGGCAACCCCAATTGCTTCTCCAGACCTTCGATGACGCCCCGACCGCCTGCATGGAGGCAAAAGTGGTCGAACGCCGTCTTGAAGTCCGGGACGTACGTCCTTACCTTCATGCCCACTACCTTTTGGGCGATCCAGTTCATGGCGAACAGGGACATCTCCGAAGGCGGAAGCACAAGGGGCGCCAGTCGGCTCAAATTCCGCTGCAGCGCCTTTCCTGCGATTTTGACCAGGTTCTTCTTCAGCTCCACCCCGACCTCTCCCGTAGCATCCGGCTTCTGGTACACGCACCTGAATCCGAAACATCGATAAGGACAGTACTTAATTGCTTCGGAAACGGACTGCGCACGTCCAATTTTGGTATCCAAACGTTCAAGGTGTTGTGGTGTTTGGATTGCATCGGCACGCCATACAAAACATTGGCCTTGTGCCTCATAGGTTGTGGAGGGTACGCGTGTAGCTCAAAGCACTGGCGGATGCTATGATCCCTTTCTTCATGTGCGATGCGTCGAGATCATGGTTTGGTTGGATGGTATGTCCAGATCCAAAGAGTGAAGCGCTTGTGCTTCTGATTAGCCCTAATTCACAGCGCTCATGTCATCTACTGCTTGGGGGCCAGAATCAGCCCCCGCACTGATGTTGCAATAAACTAGCGAATTGATGCAGTTGCTTAATCGCAAGGGTCCCACGCATCTGGGTGTTGGAAGCCCACCAGCAACAGATTTCCAAAGTCTTTCATCCAGCACAAAGAATTGCTATTTTAAGCTGCAACACTCCTACGCCGATCCCGCAGTGTGGTCTATAATGGCGTCCATGTGATGGCACTGGAAGACTCGACCTGCACTGAATGCGCACAAGTCTGTGCTTCCTATCGAAATTCTCGGGGATTTCTCTCCTGGGACCATTAGGGATGAAATTGAAATGCACAGTAGGATTGCAGAGTGTGGCAGTCTGGCCGTGGCATTGCTGCGTATACTCACTATTCTTGAAATAGACTATATGGTCATGTTGCAATGCTGCATCCAATTACATGCAGTGCTATTGTGCTCAATTGTTCTCACACAACATCAGCAAAAAGGAGCAAAGGGTTGCTATGAGCCTGACTCGGCCCTACCTGAAGGCGTCGTCATCAGCGCCGAGGTGATCCCTGATGACGTGGTTCAGTTTGTACTTGGCACGGTGCCGCTCTGAATCCTTGTTGGTCATGACAATGGCCGCACCGCCCATTCTGAACAGCACGTTTGGAATGAGCATGGAGCGCTCGTTCCCAAAGTACCAGTTCTGGGTGATGTTCTCTGTGGACACGATGACAACGTACTGGTTGGGATACACCTGTCGCACGAAATGCAAACCATCAAAGCCAAGAAGCACTTCCGCACAGGGGTCTCAAGAACAAGGTTGATGCATACATTATAAGCGCACTCGCACATGCGCACAGAGTGTGTATGCACTTGAGGATCTGAAGTGAGTGTCCTATCAGGAGTGGCGCAAGAACTGATTGTGGCGGCTACGCATCCCAAGAGTTCAGTTTTGTTGACATGATTGGATCCCTTTTACTGCAGCACAAAAGCTCTGTTGACATGGTTGGATCACTTTTACTGCAGCACAAAACTTCTGATGCACAAGTCTCAGCCTTTCGAACAGTGCGAGCAGAAAATAGCAACAAGAGTGGACTGTTTTCTGTCAGAATTGCCGCTGAACAGAAACCATAACGTAGCAATGACACTGCGGCGCTGCTCGTGCAGTTGCTAATCTGTTTCAAGCGTTGACCGCATGCAAGGCTGATTGGTTCTGAAGTGAAGCCAATGTGCACCAGAACACTTGAAGCTTAAAACGTCTGGCCCTATCGTTTGTGCAGCACTGACTGCAGATGTGACATGTCGCATGTATGCAGAGATGGAAGGCGGTGAGTGGGTGGTGGACTACGGTGGCATCCTGCCTTTCTGCAGAGATGGATCCAGGCCCCTTGACCCCTGGTCAGCGGCAATTGTGCCAACGTGCTATCCAAGCGCCAATAATTGTGGCATTGCACATTGCAATAAAAATGAGGATCAACCTGAGAAAAGCATTCACTGAGAGACGCTGAAATCTAGCTCATGACTCTGGCCAAGAAATTCTTGCGTTCCTTGTCAAACATGCCACATATACATCGAAACGAAGAGAACCAATGGTGCTGGAGGCCAAGTTCTAAGCGCTACCTTGAGGAGCTCATTCGCAAGGCTGACTGAGATCATGCCAGCCGAACAGCCCATCCCCGACAGGTTGTACGACCGGATGTCGGACCTCATCTTGAAGTGATTGATGATCATGGCGGACAGCGAGGGGGTGGGATTGAACAACGAGCAGTTGACGATCAGTATGCCCACATCCCGCGGCTTTATGCCCGTTCTCTCCAGCACGTCCCCCACGGCCCCAAACATGACCATTTCCGCCTCCTGCCTGGCGGTGTCCATGGTGATATCCAGCGGCGTCGTGTGCAGGCCGGGAGGCAGGTACGTCTCATCGCCCAGGCCTGACCGTGCTATGAGCCTGCTCTGAAACTCCAGCGAATCTTTGGTGAATTTCTGCAGAAGAATGGATTTGGTGAGTCAAGGTGTGGCAGCCCAGCTTCATCGAATACAGCAAATGCGGTGCAGCGCTTCTGGTTGCGCTGCAAATGAGCTGAAACACATGATGGTGGGTGTTGAGCGTGTTCATGTGCGCAAAATCCAGGTGCGCCATGACTAAAAGTCTCAATTGCTTTTGAAGTATAGAATGCACTGAAGCCTACCATTAAGTGAGAAAATTGAAAGCGGGAAGTGATGATTTCCGAAAGCTGCAAGGCATGCTCGCTCACCCAATCCTGAAATTATTTCGCATGAGTTGATTCATTTTTTCACCGGCATGTTTATACTGCAATTTTGATGCAAATTCGAAGAAAATCATATTGCGCACACAAGTTCAATATGCGCTTTATTGCTGTAATCGCGCATCTGCAATGGGCCATGCCAGTAGAAGGAAATAAGACTGCGTAATTGCATCCGAATGTTATTGAATATTATGCACTAGTGAATCACGCACCCCTGAGGCCACCGACTCTTCGTGAAAGAGTGCGTGGCTGCACTTCAGATTTTCAGGCGGCTTGTAGACGGTAAAATCCACGATGTAGGCGGACGAGCTGCGCTTGGAGAAGAGTAAATACAGAAGAGTGACAGTAAGCAGCACGATAGCTAAGGTGGTGCCATCCACAGCGAGGGTCCACGCTCGAAAGGCTTCAAGATTGTCATACATAGCTGCTCGGCTGCTGCCATCTCCAATGCGATGTTTCTGCCAGATCAACGTGATCTATCATTCAGCTCGTGAGGCAATCAAGAACATGAGAGTCCAAAGCGCGCTGCGGAGACCATTCAACAAGTCTTGGGCTGCAACAGTATTCCAATTTCGACGTGAGCATAAGCCCGGCAAAGCAAATTGTACTTCTAGGGCTGTCGCTACCATCAGCGGCACTCCCACTGCGATGGAATTCCCATTGATCGCAAAAGGAAACGGAATCACTTTGACCACAAAAACATCGAAACAATAGGACTTGGACGTTTGCCGCCAGCTTGACAGACGATGAGGCAATTACATGCCGAAGCCATGTGCTAACACCCTGTCAGTCCATGCATGTCTAGTGCGAAGGCGTTTTCCAGCCATTTACCATCCCAATGAAATTGAAGCTTCAACCCCGTGCAGCTTATTCAAATCGCATGCACCAATGGTCAACGTGCCAGTGCCCAATAAAACGCTGACCAGTGTGTGTGGCTCCGAAGACATGCATCACCGCAAACGACCAGCGGGCGCCACAAATCCTTGGTGCCACTGAATTCAAGCTAATGACATCATGAACTCCACGGCACACAACCTGGGAGACCTTTGCCCATCCGTGTCTTATCAGCACTAGACACCACTAGCAAAGAAAAGGACCAAATAGCACTTTTGCGAACAAACATACAGCACATTTTATCAACGTTCTGCACGCTAAGAACACAAAAATAACCCCAACCCGTAAACTTTGTGCACGTTTGAGCACGTGTTATTCGGCCAATTTCTTCCTAGTGCACACGGCCGGTATCCAATTAGAGCTGCAGTCATTTTGCTAAATTCGCAAGCTCTTTCTGATGAAACCTGAACCGCAAATTTAAGCTGCTGCAGGGCCTGCAGCTTCAACAAAAGGGCTTGCAGCATGAACACGTAACCTGTGTGCCTCTGCACAGAAGCTTGTAAAATGGACCCCATGCCGAGCCGCACTGCTGCGGTCTGAGAGACTCACCGCGTTGGCGAAGATCAGCGCTCCGCCAAGAGCTGCCAGCGCAGGCTTTGCAATGGCCGCGGATGCCTGCAATGTTTTGGCGAGCCGCTGAGACGGAAACTCTGAATCACCAAGAGAGCAATTCAGCATCGGCAGCAAACGGAAAAGAAGCCTGCAGCAAAGGCCCGGCGAGCGCAGGCAGCGTCGAAACAGAGGCGTCGCCGCCTGCAGGAAATTCAGATTCACACGGCAACACCTCGCGACCTTTCCGAACAGAGCGACAGTCGCAGTTTCCGCGCACCAAGCAGCTCAGGTTTCCCGACCCAAAGCGTCTCCCGTTGCGGATACACCAAATGCTGAGCGTGAAAACAGTCCTACAAGCTGTCCAGCGTCCAGCAAAATTTCGCCCCATCGTAGAGCGCGCTTTTGGCGGGCCTCACCAGGCACCGGTTGCTCCTGCTCCGCCATCTCAGGAACTTCCTCCTTCCCCCACACCCGAAGAACCCGGCCGCTGCTCGCCACCGGGCGTGCGGGCAACCTCAGCGACGGCTCTGCACAACACACCCGTTGCCTTGCGCCACGGAGAAATTCGCGGCCTTCGCCACAGTGCTGCGCCCTACGTGCCGCTTGGCTTCGCGCAACGCAGCGGTCATCCGAGTGGCAACCGTGTTACATGCGGCGGGGGGCTGGGGACGCCGATTTACGGGCCGCGAGCCGCGAGGGATGATGAGCGATGACCCAAGCGCTCATGTCCGCCTCTGCGAGGCGTCACATCGCACGCGTCCGCACAGCTGAGTGCCCACCCGACTGCGGCAATGCGCCGGAAGATTATGCAGAGCAAAGTCGCGACCGCGCTCGCCATGCCCCACGCTCATTCCCTGACACAACACGGCTTGCAGACCACAAGCGCCGTCACAAGTGCTGGGTCTGGGCACACTGATGTCGCCGGCCAGTGGGATGATCGGCAGAGGTCGCTGAGCCACCTGCCGTTCTTGCACTCCCTCCTAGCAGCACGGCGCCCCAAACACAGTGGAGAATTCATTGGAATCGTGCATGCGCCATTCATGCACACACACCTTGCTTTCGACGCCAATTGCCTCCTGTCGCAAGCCGCGGCGGTCCCCACAATGCAGTGCGCAGTCGTAACTACCGAGCGCAGGGCCAGCTGCTGCGCTTGCCGCGGCGCCCAACGTCTCGGTGCCGCAAATCGCCCAGAGTGCGCCCCGCGCTGCCGCCAGAGATACCCGCGACGCGGGCGACGGGCCCAAAAGGACCAATTGTAGCGTTTAGGCTCGTCATGTAAGAAACACGAAGGGGGAGCTCGCTGATGCACAGGCGGTATGGGGGCTTGAGGATGTGACGGTAGTTGCCACGTGTGCCTCGGGATTCGGTTCCGATCGGTGCCGATTCTGGACCGATATCGCTGCCATATTCAATTGGTCCCATGCGCATGCACACGTACAACGCATGTTTCTGTCACTGCGCGCCAGGGTGCGATCTGTTCAGTGCAGCGGAGCGCGATGGCGAGGCCGCTTCCACAATTGTCCTCCTGTGGATCGCAGGGGGTTTAGGCTTGACCACGCGGTGACCACCGCAAAAATGATGAAGTGCAAGGAGCAAACTGCTGTCATGGGCTCTCGTTGCGAGAATCACCCTGAGCGCCGTTGCCTCTGCCACGTTGCCATTCTTCGTTGACACCGACAGCAGAAGACTTGTTCTTTCCAGGAATGCGAAGGTGCAGTGACAGGCCGGAACGTTTTAGCAAGGCCAAATTCAACATTGGCTGGATGCAACGCGGACCAGCGGAGCTTGGCGCACGAAACCAACTCTCTAGATCAACAACATGCAAGAACCTCAGTGACGACCAGTCATACGCCCCTCGGACAAGTCGCATTAGCCCCATGTAATTCTGAGGTATTTCTGGATAGCCTCACAGCTATGCCGACGTAGGCCCGATGCCACTGTTGGGACTCGGTTTGAGGAAAAAATACTAAATAGGGACCAACCTCGAGGTGTTCCTAAGAAGGAGGTCTTAGGAGCTCCTATGAATAGAACTACTCTCCACATTTTGTTTCGTCCACCAACGGAGTGCCTAACGCTACAGAAAACACTGTCTTTGCGATGCCAACTGTGATGGCATTTTAACACAAAGTGACGCCATCTCAGTGATTGCGTTGGCGCAAAATTGAGTGCGATGGGATCAAAAAGGGTCAAGTAGTATTGCAGTTGGGATCGCAAGAATGTCTATTTCTACTGGTGTAAACTGGTCTCTGAAGCTGCAGGTTTTGATCTTTTGCTCTTGCGGAACTTGGATAATCCCTCTCAAGGACAGAGCTCCAAAAGACACTTTATATTTTATTGGTGCTTCCATACATTACGAAAGTGGTTCTTCACATTCGTATGAGTTGCATGCGAAATGCTCCTGGCGGGACTTGGATAATCCCTCTCAACGACAGAACTCCAAAAGGTTCTTTGTATTCTCTTGGTGCCTCCTTTTATTATGAAAGTGGTTCTTCACATTCGTATGCGTTGGCATGTGAAATGCGATTGCTGGCTGCATGACCTGCGGCCCAGAGCGCCTTCAGTGTGATCTTTCTGTGCAATCGCGCACGCTGCCAGGACCTGCACCAACTACCATTGTTTTACACAACGCAAGTCTCCAAGTAGCGGCCCACATTGTGGCCGATTGGGGGCTTTTCTGAGCTCAGTGAGTGACCGCATTCGAGCAAAGGATGTGAAAGAACAATAGACCATTACTCTGATTCCTGGCTTGCAGATATTTTCTCTTGTCTCGTGGGGGTTTTTCTAGGGGTTCGATGGCAGCTGTGGCCGCCATTAGAGGCGTGTTATCGGCTACACAGTTGGGCCCGGACGTGCCCCTCACACACTGGATTGGTACGCTACATTGATCGATGCCGTGACGTCATGTGGATGCATCCATGTAAGGAAGAAACAAACAAGCAACAAACAAACAAGTAGCCGCGCACGGTGGTCAGCGGACCCCTGGCGATCCCCTGGGCCGGTAGTTATGGTGGTGATGCCTGCACAGCCTCGCTCGCTTGTATTCCATTCTGTCCCAAACTGCATAACTGCACTATATCAAGAGCTATCAGCGAACATCGCAACACTTGAGGCTCAAGAAAAAGATCAAAGGAGGATAGAAAATATTTCCTTCTTTAATCAGTGGCAACTTCGCCGATAAGGGGATAAAAACGGCTCGACAGAATCAGAGGAACTCGGTGGAACCCTAAACGGAATTTGGTGCTGGGATGCAAGGCAGGCAGTTGGCTGGGCTTACATCACCCAATGCAAATACATATCCACGAATGGCCATGGCCATTACAGGGAAATGATGTGAAGATAAGGTGTTCTCTTGAAAATTAAAACGGACATTGTATGGGATGTGCGACTAAGGGAATAGTACACAGCAAAGTTCGATATGTCGCGTCGTTGATACTGACGGAAAAGATCTTTGATCATGCGATTTGATAGACGATCAAAATTTTGCAAGAATTTGTGCACTCGGCTTTTGTGTGGCCACATGACATGAGTCATGCCGTAGGACCAAAATTGGCACAAAATCTGATGGCTTTTCACCATTGCGTGAGCAGCTCATGTTTCAAACGCTCTAAGTCAGGCGATGAAGAGTTTCCACAAATAGACGGTCCGGATGATCAGTGAAGCTGTTAGTGTGGATTGTCGTCTTATTTGCCTGATCAGCATCGGCGAGGAGCCGCAACAGCTAGATGCTCCGTGGCTACTGTGCGCGACAAGAGAAAGGAGAGTCTCCTTTGTGTCAGCACATTTCGCAGCAACTTGAAAGTTTCTGGTGGCCCCTGAGCACTCCCACAGTGCATACGTGCATCCGTGTGACCGAGGAAGTGCAATGTGCTCGTAGGGGCGTGAGGTCGGGCCGCCTTACGCACCGGAATCAACAATTCACTGCATCAAGGGCCCAGGTAATCTCTGGCAAGGAATCCCGTTGGTTGATGGCGGTGGCGGGATCTATCACCACCACGGTCGCAGATCAAAACTTAAGTCAAACCAACATCCCCCAATCTTAAAGGCGTAATTCAACAAATGATTCTGCTCACAGATCCGAGCAAGGTCCATAGAAATCACACCCACGCGGTATCCACGGTGCAAACGGACACAGAATTCAGTATACTCTCCCAGACATCCTGGCCTAATTTTAGATTCAAAGCATGGGAGAAAACCCACCAGCCATCATTTGTAGACAATGTTTGTAATGCAGTGAAACCTGTCGAAACAGTTGAGAATTATTCCTTGGATGGCGCACCGAGCCCCTTCCATTCCGTTCGCGGAAAAATGGCGTATACATATGTATTCGTTCGTCACCATGTCATCGCGCAAAAAATGTACACGAATGCGCTTCCTCATACCAACCCCAAAACAACATAAGCATGAAAGAATCCCCGCCCCCAAATTCCACGTCCATCGCCACGCACTACCACAGCCTGACGTCATCGCCACAACCGAGCTCGCTCTCAGCGGCACAACAAACGCGAATCCGCCCACATGCTGACAGCATCACCTGTCCCAAACAGCGGAGCGGTGTTCAGTGCCGCTTCCAGCGCCTGTCGCCCCCTTCCCCGCTCTCATTTGCTTTTTCTCGCGCGTTGATGCGGGTATAGCACGGACAGTGACATGCGCATCTTGTCCATAATAATAACGACATATGTAGGAAACGCTGCGTGCAGCCTCGAGCCTAGTACCCCTTGTCCCCGCCGCCCGCCCCAGCCGCGTGCTTCTCCAGCATGGTTATCCTCTGCAGGACGTCCTTGTCCCTCTTCCTGTCCGCCACCTTCTGGGCGCGGCCCTCCGCCGCGAGGTAGGCGACGAACAGGCAGGCCAGCAGCAGGCCGTACATCACGTGGTACTTCTTCGAGCCCACCTCCTCCAGGAATTCGTACTCGTCGAGGCCGGTGAAGATGTTCCATATGGCCAGGCCGAGCGCCACGCGGCCCACCGTCCAGTGCACCCACTCCCATTGGTCCCGCCACGCGGTGCCCGGGTGAGGGCGGATGAACGCGTTCAGGGGCTGCAGAAATCCCAGCACCATGGCGCTGATGCCCACCTGCCTGTGCCGGAAATTGTCTTCCCTGTCGAACTTAACCAGTGCAAGCGCGAAGCCGGCGGTCGCCAGCACGAGGCCCAGCGAGTTGGCCACCATGTGGAAGTAGAACCAGTGGGGCGCCTGGTCCTTCATGGTCCTGGCGACGATGACGCCCAGAGGGATGAGTATGCCCCAGCCGACCGTCATGAGGATGCCGTGCGTCTTCCAGTAGCGGCTGAGGTCCTCGACGGATTCCACGGCGCTCGAGCCCGTGGCGAAGTTGAGGGCGACGGAGGTCTTGGACGTCGGGCCGTGGTAGGCGATGCCGTCGGTGTCGGGATGGAAGGCCGCGAGCATGGGGTTCTCGGCGTCGGGGAGGAGGTCGTCGTCAAACATCCTGGAGGATTGCAGGAGAGACTAAGAATTCCATGAAATCGAATGCCCAGGGCCTTGAGATCAACAAGCAGCTAAAAGGCGCTGACCTAAAATAAAGTCATTGTCGTCATGAACAGGCAGAAAGCCTCCTGAATGGCACTGAACGAACATAGATTCACGGTTTTTGAATTTTGTAGTTGCCGGCAAGAATGATTCCAAGAGCACAATGCGAACAAGGAGCGCAACAAGGCGGATTGCCAGGCTCATGGGCGCCCTGCGTACAGAACAGAGAAGAAGAAAGCGCATGGAAAACTGCCTGTGACGCAATGGCCGCACTCACGTTGAAAACCGGACGACGGTCGTCCCGTCCTCCTCCTCAACGGACTCGTCAAAGATTTCGAGATCCGTGCTGGGCACGATGCCGGCGTCGGCCTTGGACGTCAGGGCGTACACGCCCACCTGGTCGCCGCCCGTTCCCGCCCAGCCGATGACCGCCAGACCACCCACCATCTGCCCGGGCGTCTCCGCAAATCCGACGGCGACGTAACCCGCGCCGGTAGCCTCGCCAGCCAGGCGAAGGACGTCACCTTCGACCGCCCAGTGGATGTTCATCGACGAGGGGAGCGCCTCCAACATGCACTCGTACCCTTCCAGGGTGGACAGCAGGCACCCCGAGCCCTCGGTCCCACTCAGGGCGGTGTCGGCGGACGAGGAAGCGTCGCTGGCGACATTGCTCACGACGACACCACCCGCCACCTGGTCCACTGCCTCAGCGGCCTCTCCCCCCGCGAAACTCACGGAGAACCCCTGCCTGCCGGAATGGTACTCCAAGCCGTCGCTGTCCGTGTGGAACGCGGCCAGGAGGTCGTGGGGCCCCTCGAGGAGGAAAGCGTCGTCGAACTTGCGGGTGAATCGGAGAACGGTCTTCCCATCAACCTCCTCTATGGAGCTGTCGGAGATTTCGAAGGTCCCTTCGGTCGTCACCACAGCGTCGACGCTCTTCCCGTTCAGGTCGTACATCTCGATCACGTCCCCACCGTCGCCCGTCCATCCGATCACAGCCTCTGATCCCACCATCTGCCCTGGCGAGCTGGGCCACGCCACGGCCACCCAACCTGCAGCGGTGGCCTCCGCAGCCAGCGCCACGCCGTCCTCCTCCACCCGCCAGTTCAGCACGTACTGCCCTGGAATAACCTCCTGCATGCAGTCGTAGCCCTCCAGCGACGAAGCCGCACAGCCGCCCTCGCCTGCCGCCGATGGTGCCGCGAAGAAATCCACTTGGCCGAAAACGCCCCTTCCTTCGTAAGAAGCGCCAATGCCGCCCCCGTGGAACTTGAGCTCGTCTCGGCCGTAGAAAGCTTTGTTGGAGGCGCGTCCCGTTTCCAAGGAGGAATTGGGAATGTGGGTGTAGACGTCCTCGGGCTGGCCGTAGGCATAGATCATGAGGTAGATCGTGTCCTCGATGATGCAGAAGTCGCCAGCCTGGTCGTCCGTCTGAAGAGCTCGACGGTACTTGAGGTACGTCATTCCATCTTCCTCCTTGCCCACGGCGTCCAGGATGTCGTCCACGCCGCCAAAATAGACATCCGGCAGAGGGCGCGCACGGCTCGGCGTGAAGGAATCCTGGATGCGGAAGGCGTTGCCTTTGGCGTACCCCACCACAATATCTGCGAAAGAGAGAGCGCGTTTTGTTGAGAAAATTTCAGACGAATTGTCGAGTGCGTGAAATTTCGAACTTGAACGAAAGCAGCAGACATAAGACCAGAGAAATGATCAGCCGGGATATGCACAGCTTGAATCGCACCTTGGTTGATCATGGGATGCGCAGCAGGGTTGTCCACCAGCGGATTACGGCACTTGCCCTCCCCGAAGTACGTCAGTGTCGGCCCAGTCCCACCGGTGGAGGGCTCTCCCTCAGAATCAGCACCTGCCTCGGATACAGCCTCAGACTCTGAATCGGCCGCGTCTTGTGCAAGGTGGCGCCCAGGAAACACGCGTCGCGAGGTCACGACTTCTTCTACCTCTCTGTCCAGAATCGGCATGGCAAAGAGCCGTCTTCCATTTGTCTTGTTCGCCACCTCGCCGTCCTCCATGACCAGCACGAAATCGTCTCGCAGTGCAGTGCTAGCGTTTCCGGCAGCGCAAACGCCGCCGCCATTGCCAGACCCTTCCGATGCAGCACCCTCAGACGCCACGGGAGCACCCTCAGACGCCACAGGAGCACCTTCAGACGCAGCTCCCTCAGAAACCACAGGAGCGCCTTCGGACACAGCTCCCTCAGACGCCGCCGCCGCACCTTCAGACTCAGATTCGCTTTCGTTCTCTTTCTTCTCCTCTTCCATATCGTAGTCCTCCTTTTTCTCTCCACCTTCGCCGTATGCGTCCGTTCCCTCACCTCCCTCAACCTCGGGGGTGGGTTCTCCCTCAGACGTGGGCTCTGCCTCAGATGTGGCCTCTCCCTCAGCCGTGGGCTCTCCCTCAGAAGTGGGTGCGGTAGTCGAAGCCGCAGGAGGAGTAGCGCCCCGAATGGAGGCGGCCCGCATGCCCACTGCCACCCAGTTGTCGGTGGCAGCCTTGATCGCAAATTCGATCTCCGCGGCTTCCTCATCGATCTGTAGAGCAGTTGCACATGCCAAAATGGGTAGGCATTGAGAATTCATCGAAGTGATAGACGGAGCAACGCAAACAACGCGATCAGACCAGCAGCCGGGCACAAGGAACCGCAGTGGTTTATTTGGCTGTTGTAATCCTGAAACAGCCGATAACGCAATCTGCAACTGTAGAACCTGGAGAAACCGCCACTGCCAAGTGGTGACGTAAGATCAGAATTCAATCACTATCCATCGAGCCAAAGCCAGTTCAATTCCTAGCTATACAATCAGCTGCAAGGCGGGCTCGACGTCATTCTCCAAGCCGCAGTGAAGCTTTTCTCGTCGTTCAGCAGTACCGGGGACACCCCATAGAGCTCTATGGGCCTCGATGCCCATTTTGTTTCGGCAACAAACTGACCTGGTAGTACACAGCGAAGACACCAGAAGGCACAGATGTCTGCTTGTTGGTATATTCCTCGTCCCACTCGTCGGGATTTCCGAGCGTGAGGTTGGATTGCCTATTGCAGATCCTTGTGGGCAGCATGCTGTCGGGGGCCCAGGGCATCACCTCCTCGCCGAACCAACCTTCCTTGCAGTAGCACTGCTTCCTTGGAGGGCTGGTAGCCTGCGCACAAGCCAGGGCGCATTGTTCAATATGGGTCCCAGCGAAGAAACTAGGAAGTCCATGTGCTGCAGTTAGGCAGATTCAGCAACAAAAACACAAAAGCCCGCTGTCTCATGTCCGCATCCACAATGCATTGGTCCGAAAGACACTCTTTCGCGGAGCTGGGGCTCGTGTTGAAATAGGGTTAGATCACCGAGTATTTTGCATCAGTCATGAACGACGTGCTTAAAACATAACGCAACTGGTTGCTCTTCAAGGCACCGTAGGGCCATTTTGCCAGTGCACGTGCACAATTAGCAGACTGGTGAAGAGATTGGTGGAGCAATGCTGATGCGCATGCCATCAATGCTCAAACCGAAACACAGGATCCAAATCAATGTGCCTTGACCGCTCGATTGCGCAGAGCGTGAACGCAGCAGGAATGCGAGGTGACCAACTCAACAATACGCCTAACATCAGTGCTCACCCCAACGTCGATGCACATGCCCCCCTCGCCGCAGTGCGCGTCTGTGTCACACTCATTCTGCCGCTCACAGTAGGTTCCTTCCCAAAAGCCCGCATTCCGATTTTTGTCACACACGCATTTCCCCTGCAGCCATATGCACACAGATCAAAATGTGTCCGGCGATGAGGACAAATATTCCAGCAGTTTCCATTCATCATACCACGCATCACATGCATCGTACCCATTAGCTGCAACATCAACACTACAGCAGCGTGTTGGTGGCGCTCTTGATTCACTCAATTTCATGACAAGAAACTGCTCCATTGAATTGACTCATGCAAGAGACACACATCATCGAAGTTTCCCTTCCGCTCCATTTACATCCACTGAGCTGTACAGCCCAATCGTTCACCTGCTCGCATCTCCCATGTCCGGAGCATCCGTTGCACGTTGCGTTCTCGTTGTCGGACTGCTCTATGTTCACAAGGGAGCAGCTGCGGAACAGGTAAGTGCCACCCCATTCCAGTGCTTGTCTGACCAGCCTCAGGGTGCAGTTTGTGCATGTGATGTTGGGCAAAGAAAGTTCGACCCACTGCTGGGTGCCATCGTGGGTGCAGCCATAATGGCTGCTGTCATTCCACACCGCAACCTGCTTGGCATCCGCATCATACAGCTCGAAGTTCCATCCACCCTGGTGCGCGTAGTGCAAGTTCCTGCACGGCCACATGTACTTGAACAACGGGCCAACAAGCACAGCAAGAATGGCAAATCTGCACCAGCGCAATAAGCAAATTATGACCAACCTACATAAATTTCGCATACATAGATGGAAGCATATTCTTTGGAATAATCTGCGTTTGCTGGAAACACTAATTCGATTTAGTCCATCACAATGCGGTTCGCATTATTGAGCTTTCAGTTTTGTAACTCATTTGAAGCAAGGCGTGAACTTGTGAAAATCGCCACCTCTTCCCCTTTGCGGCGTTCCAACGAATGGCACAATGCTGATGCTCGCTTTTCAGCAAATTTTGCGCAGTCCCAGCAAAGCTAGACGGTATAACAACGGGCAGTTCTCCCCTACTGTGTGGAGACACTGTCTCGCGAACGGATTGAGCGGCTTGCTTGCCATTGAATCGGCGCGCTACATGCGTCGTGGCGGTTCAATCGGACTGGAATTACCGGCCATGGCCACCAGTCATGCCAATCCCCGCTCCCAATCAATCAAGAATCCCATTAGAAAGGGGACAGCAACCGAAAGTCAACCGAATCAATTCCAATCCCCTCTGACATCAGCGCGCCTCCATGGCTGCGGCGGTGGATCGTGTTGTACTTCCCACACGTCAACCAACCATTCACAACGTCAGCCTCCTCCACGCGCGTCTGGAACGCAGGCTGCACTCACCAGGTGGCGTTCAGAGTGTCGCCGGCCTTCAGGGTCGTGACGGTGTTATTGTCGACCTCCGGCAATCGCCAGTAGCCGCTGTTGTCGCTGCCGCTGGCCTCGTCGCCGCACAGGTTCTTGGTCCGCAGGTTGTCAAGGAAATCTGCGAAGCGCACCCGAGAGGACGGTTCGTCAGATCTCCTCGCAGCGGCACGGTGATCGAGGGGGCATGGCAAAGGTATCCATGCTATGTGCCCGGCTCGCCCCTACGCAGTCGCTGGCCCCGTAAATGTTATGAAGGTCTCCGCAAAAGTGTAACACAACCTGGCCATCCACCGACGATATTCGTGGCCATTGCCGGGAGACGAGCGTCCCGCGCACTCGCGCTCGGCCGCCGCCAGTTGCCACAGGGCGGCCCCTTTGAAGACCCTTTGGCGACCCTTTGGCACGGTCGAACAGCCGCTGGCCCCTCCAGCTGGGAAGCCAGGGGTGAGCAAGGGCGGGCGAGGCCGACCGAGCTGGCCGGCGACGCGCGGCCGCGCGGCACGGCAATTTCGTGATCCTCACGGGGTGCGCAGCCTGTCGGCCGCTGTTCGACACCGTCACGCCGGGACTTGTCACAATTCACCACCCCCCATACCCCTCACGGCCCACGTCACGATAGCCAACGCCAAGGGCTTGGGGATGGCCACACGGAACGCCGCGTCTCTGCTCCGACGGGCCGCGCTGGGAGGCCGCCAAACAGAAGAAAGCCCGCGTCCCAGCCCGCGAAGGAATCGCCTCCAGACCCAAATGCACGCACCAAGGGCGGAGATGCTCGGCGGATATTGCAGCTGGACGTGGGCGGTCGCCACGCGAAGGCACAGCACAGCGCAGAGGAGCGCTGCGGCAGCGCGGGACGACCCAAGCGCGCTGGGGGAGGCCATAGCGTTCCCGTGAACGGCGAGCAACAACTGAGCCGGCAGCGAGGGACCCACCCACCTTATGCTCTGCTCCGTTGGATGGGACTGATTGGGGCGTCAAAGCGGCCCAAGGATGAACGCATGACATCTCCACACGGGGCTAACGGGCGTGGGGGGAACGCGGCTGATGTGACCCCCCGAGCGCAACGAGACCGGCAATTCGGCATCATCTTGAGGAGGAGCACGTAAGGGCAGCTGGAATTGGAGGCTGAGCCTGTTCTCGGCGATGCTGGATGCCTGGTGCTGGAGTGCACCTTGCTCGCCCAAGAAGGTGGTTTGCCTCGAGTGGTGGGCATTGCATAATGGACGAGACGAGGCCGGGCGGGGTCCACATGGAGGGGAGTGCGTCCGCGTGCTTGCAAGGGGCAATTGGAGGAACGTGACAACGTGGTCCTGGCGGCTTTCAACGATGACGGGCTAACTGCATGGTGAGGACAATTGCTGCTCTCAACTCCACGTACATACAAGGAGCTGGAGATGAGAAATTTATTAAGGGGGGGCGACCATCCATGACACCACTGACGTCGTTAAAGTGCCCCGATGCCAATGGACCCTAGTCTCCGCCCTCATAACCAACAAGAACCCTTGTGCACATGCGCACACGTCCAGACACATGCACAAAGGGGCACATATAATTGTCTTTTACATAGTCCAGAGCTCTTTCGTTTGCTTTTTTAGCCAATGGGACACCCACAATCTGTGTGCATCTCCTCAAATTACTGTAGATCACGGAGGATACACCAGTAGAAAACAACATTTTGGCGATGCCAGGTGTGATGCGGTTTGACACCAATTGATGCCATCGCTATTACTTGTGTGCCATCGCAGTCACTGTCATGGCGAATCAGTAATGGAGCCACGTTCCCACATTGACCACTAGACAGGATTGCCACATTGATGCCAATCTAAACACTAGGAAGAAAAGCGCCGAATAACACGTGTTCAAATGTGCACAGAATTTACGGATTTGGGTTGTTTTTGTGGTCTTAGCTTGCAGAACTTTGATGAAATGTACAACACATGTGTTTCATGTGTGTTCGCAAAAATGTTATTTTGGTCCTTTCTTTGCTAGCGAAAACAGGACGCCGATCACAGTGAAAGTGGGAGGATATCCTGAAACGTGCCCCCTGACACCCATGTCAAAATAAGATTTCTGCGACTTCCTTCACTGCGTCGCTGCGTCTTTCGTTAGTGAACGAGCATGTCCCATCATGGGAGCCGCATACCCCCCGCGTTCTGCAGCAGTGGCCATGTTCGATAATGCGGGGGGTGTTATCTAAGGGCCCCCAACTCTATTGAACATGTTGTTGTGCAACACCCGTGCAATCCTCCAGAGGATTAGATCACGGATCAGTGATCTAATGTACAGGCAAGAAACCGGTGAGCATTTCTTTTTGCGAAAGTGGACTGTTCTTTTTTGCGACAGTGACCGGGACACTTCTTGTTTTTGTGACTGTGGCCCAGTTGTTCTTTTCTCACCAGTGGAAAACGGCCTGTTTGCGATGCCAACTGCGATGCCATTTTGAAACAAATTGATGCCATCGCACCCCCTTTTATGCCATTGCACTCACTGTGACGGCATCAATTTGTGTCAAAAGGGCATCGCAGCTGGCATTGCAAACAGGCTGTCTTCTACCAGTGTCTGCAACAGTGGCCATGACTAAAAAGTGGCCTGAGAAGCCAGGCGCGCCCTAAATCGGTTGCACAGCGCTCTCATCCCCGCGCGGGGGCGTCCTGCCCCTCCACGATGGTCCTTGTCCCATGTCAAGACAAACTTGTGTCTCTAGCTGGGGACAGTGGGCGCGTGCAACCCCACCCCTCCAGCCCTACGCTTCCAAATCTGCCCACCCCTATCTCCCATTTCCCTTGGCTGGACCCCACCAAGTCAGGCCATTTCCATCTTTTGGCATGTGGGGGACACCAAGATCGCCCAGCTACAAAGACCCCATAACTTGATCGCCAGGGTTTGGGCGTCTCCAACTGTGTCGAAATGCCTCGGGGATGATCCAGAACGCAAAGAAAGAGCCTCCCACAGGGACTCCCAGGTCGGCACAATCATCAGCCGACGTGCTGCAGCTCCATCTTAAATTTCCGACATGCCAACAGATGGGGTAGGTGACACGTTAACCCCGTTCTTCTATCCCCTGGCCCGATCTGTTTCCCACAGCACCGTTTGGGCAAGTTTAAGAATGTTAAATGCCCATTTTTGCTCGCCGTTCAGCTGTTTGGGCTCGGGTTTGGGCCGTTTCCGTAGAGTGGGGGCCTTCCAGTGTCCCCGCTTACTGACGTGCGGCCCAGTTCGTCCTGAGCATCAGCCGTTTCGGCTGATGTTCTTTGCCGATCTAGGCACTGCAGCCCCTGTTCGGCCCGTGGACGCAGCTCCCGCCCTTCTCACCCGCGTTTATAGCAGGCCAGGGGACGGCCGATGCCTCTCAAAGCTTGCTTTTCCACCAGTTTCAGCCAATTTGGTTGAATCTTCATGTTAGACTGGCGCAACAGCTCAACCGGCTATGATGGGGCACCCTGGTCGTCCCCTAGCACTCCTGTTTGGCCCTTTGGCCCGGTTCTCTGAACAACGCCACCGCGAACTGAAGGTCTCGGAGTGCGCAAAGCGTCGGCCGGACGGCCCCAAGTCACGCATTTGATACCGGCACTGTCACAAAAAAGAACAACCGGGCCACTGTCGCAAAAATGAACAGTGCGGGCGTTGTCGCAGAAATGAACAAAAATTTTGCATTTGCACGCATTCAACGTGTACAAAGCTTACGGGTTTGTGTTATTTTTGGTTCTTAGCGTGCAGAACCTGATGAAATGTGTTTTATGTGTGTTCGCAAAAGTGTTATTTGGTCCTTTTTCTGCTAGTGCATGCGCCACGGCCATCGGTTACCACTTTCATTGCCTTTGCACGACGCCCAACAGGAAACCTGGTTGCCGCCAAAATGTTCGATGTGACCTTGTAATTCAAAACGCACGCGGGAAATCACATGCTCAAGGTCAGGCTGCGCTGATAGCAACTGGTGACCACCTGCACGCACGTTGGTTCTGGATGCCCGCAGCTGCGTCCACGGATGGACGACTCAGGAATGGGGTGGGGGGTTTGGGAATGCATTCGTCCTAAATTTTTGCCCTTCCCGGCTTTTGCATCTCCCAAGAAGCCGTGGGGAGCGACCCAAACACTTTAATGGCAGTTTGTCAGCGTCCAACATCGATCCCTCGTGTCAATCGCGGGCATCGCATCACGGCACAATTTGTGAGGATCCAAGGCTGAGCAGCCACACTAGTTTCTGTCACAAAGCGCCTCACTCCCGCTCAGCAGGCCTTTCGAATGGCCAAGAGTACACTTCCTTCTGATCAAGCCACGACAGAGTTCGATCGTCGGCAAGTTCACCCGCCTAGCCTCACACTGGTCCTACACAGTGTTTGTGGGTTTGAGAGAAGATCTACAAATCTGGGATCACCCCGCACCTTGCATTCCTGCCAACCTCTAGCACGAGGGTTTTCTTCCAGTGCTTCTAGAGGGACTGGACTCACGGAGAGCGCGTCGCCAGCCTCCATCGCCAAGTTGGGCGTAGTCGTAAAGTGTCGGAAGGGAGAGCATTGCCCTAGGCTGGGTGGCGCCGGCAGCCACGTTAGGGCGTTTCGGTGAACCAAACGGTGTCGGGTTCGAGAGGTGAGCAACAGCTCAATCAAAGCGCCCTCCGTTGTCGATCCGCTGGGCAGAGCGCTTGCGCGACCGGCGCTCCCGCCACCCCAACGCCCCGGACGGGAAGACAGCAGGCACCAGATGTCGCGCTTGACACCTTGTCCCATTTTTCGGGAGACCACTGCAAAGCCAAAACTCCGAATATGTAAAAGGAACCTAAGAATACAATTCCTATACGACATGTGCACTATGTGGTAAAAATATCGATCGGAGTAAAGTCCGCTCCAGGCTGCCAATTTGAATATTTGGTGTCCATGCGTGCCTGGGACACCCTGTCCCGTTGCGCGGCAGACTATTGCGGATCGGCAACTCTGGATTTGGACACAAGAGTAGAATAATGTCATTTGAGCAAAATGTGCAAGATGTGTTCAAAATTTCAAGTCAATCGGAGCAAAAGTCTCTCCGGAGCGCCAACTTGAAACTGCGGGTTGTCCCAAGGCGGGTTTCAGGGACCGCATTCAACATGGTGACCTGACGGTAGGGATTGTGACATGTCACAAGGATCCCATCTGAGAATCTTCACTCCAAAAATCGACTTCAGCGTATCTATTTACCCAAACGTGTTCGGCAGAATTCTGAAAACATGCCATGTGCCATCCTTTTATCTCACCCACACATGAACCATATCTCATCGAGTACATGGCACATAGCATAACATAGCAAATCAGTGCCTGTATCTTTCACCAGTTGCCTCTTATTCAGTCCACTGACAGATTTTGTAAGCTTTACCTATTCAGCTCATTATACCTACTCAATGCCCGAATTTTCACCTTTCCTTCGCACTCGATCGATCTCCCATGATGATGATCTCTCACGAGACGAACTCGTAGACCAGCCCTAGGTGGTTGATAGACCTCGCCATTAGCCACTCGTTTGCATGTTGCCTCATGTTGGCACAGTTGTTCGTCATGTTGCCCTATGTCGCTGCACATTTGTATGACTTTGTTGGCAACGTGCACCTCTTGAGGCCGTATGCTGTTCGTTCCAATGCGCCATCACTTTCACCCCTGCCATGAAAGCCAGTAACCATGAGGCAATATTCTTGTCACCACTCTACGCATACCGCTTTAGTTGAACATGCACGCCTTAGCCACGGAACATTCCCAAGGGTATCGTCGCTCAATAGTGGTGCAACACGAGCCATGTGCTCATGCAACAATCCGAGCGACACAGCCCAACATCGACATCAACCCGTGCTGCCACGTCCTCCCATGGATACATTATTCTACATGCCCCGCCTGAAGCAACCGGTACCAAGCGCTCCCTCATAGGCAAGCAAACTGCGCAACGGGATTTCTGGAGATTTCGGTCAAGTTTGTGCACATTGGAGCTGCATGCAGTCCGCTACGCAAGTCGGCTGGTCAGGGCGCCACCCGACATGTGCTAAAGCATTGTGGAATTTGTCAGGTTTGTCCTAGGGGAGGTCTTGACCTCTGGGCATGGCAATTAGTTCAGCCTTGGCGAGGATAAATAGGCAGGGGGTTTTAGAATTGGCAGTTCAATTGGCTCATTGCGCTATCATGGGTGTAGTGGCGTTTAAACATCAGCACATGTTGTGGTCTGTGCTTCGACTATTGTAATCTATTTTTAGCAAGTCTCCGTCTCGCGCCTCCCAGCGGGATCTTGGGGCGGAAGCCAGTAAGCGGCACAACAATGTTTTCCAATTCGCATGGCTCTCTGACAGCAGTGCAATGCAAACCAAAATTGCGAAACCGGGGAAGGTAGCATCGGTACTATAAACCTTGTATCGAGTGGTTGCACTGGCCAAATCAGTGTCATCATTCCAAATATTTCTGAATTTTTATCAAAATCACGACCTTTGTCAATTGAATCGCCAAAGGTGAATTGCCGCAACCCGTTCATTGAAGTCTAAGTCACTCAATGCGGCCATTTTCGCAGGCCGTTTAGCCATCCTTTTGCTCATCTATTTTTTCCAATCTCACCAATTATCGGCATAACAAGTATACTTTTGTTGTTTCTCTATTGAATTAATCTCTCCTCGTGTCCACAACCTAGAGGTGCTTATTTACACAAGGACAGCCGCAAGGTGAAAGCCACCAATTGCACCTCATCCTATGTGAAGAAGATGCACAATTGGCACACGCAATTGCTCATTTATTTCCAGCTGCGGGTTATCATGCACACGGCGTGCAATCTACTACCTCCGTATCAAAAGCCGTGTCCTATCTGCAATTCTTGCTGTAACTTGCGAGATCAACTCAATCTCAGTCAAACCATCGCCATACTCAGACACCTCGCTAATTTTAATGAAGGCGCAATTTTGAATTTTGTACGCTTCGCCTCAATGTGGCGTTAAGCTCAGAAAACCCCTCCCCCCTTCCTTAGTGCCAATCCTTATTTCGAATCCAGGTTGACTCAGCAGTATTGCCTAACACTGCCATACGACTTCAAATTAGTTTTAAGGGGAAAAAGGCAAACAAGACTGTGGCGATTGCAGTGGTTTGAAAAATGGGATGCCAAAAGCCACCATATGAGATGAGAGCAACACCACAGACTCCAAATTGATCCATTATTGGGATTTCCTAGAAGTTTATAAGTTGTGAGGGAGGTTTTGCAACAATTCGTGAGTCATCTACCACTGATGAGTAGTGTTTTTGTGCGGCTTCCCATTTTTGATTTTAGGGCAATTGCAAAATATCTTAAGAGTCAATGGGTGGATCCTTCCTCCCCTTAACCTCAATTTGGCGCTAAGCGGACAGAATTCAAAGTGGTTTCTTCCCTTAGGTTGATGTGGTTCTTGAATGTATTGGTCATCATCGTACAACATACACATGTACATGAGTTTGTGTGGAGTTGCAACAACCTTGTTGACGCTTCCCGTATGTGCGACCTTTGAGTACAGGTGTGGAGCCAAACTTGGCGGGCTGCGCAACACTACGCAAGGCTTTGACGTCTCAAGCACCGGGATTTCGAAGGAGCGCGTACACTGCACTCTAGGCATTCAAGCTGCATGGGTTCAAACAGATTCTGTGAGAATCCACGCGGCCTCCTTCGAGTTTCCGTTTACGCCTGGAAGGATTACATGAGCCTAGGTGCCCAAGGCCCATTTTGAGCATGGCGGATTCGCTGCCGACATATCCACAAAGGGGCTGGGCATCCTCGAGTTAGTCTGCCTCGAGTCTATTTTGATCGAGCTGGAAATTGGATAGGCGAGGGTATTGTGTTTGTGGACTTTCGCCTGGGCGGCTGCCATGTCAGGCAGTCGCCCTTGGCGCCCAGCGGACGAGGGTAACCTTTTACATTTACAAAGTGGCCACCTGTGTGCGAGGGATGCGATACATTGTGCTACCAATCAAGTACAATCCTACACATTGCTTATTGCAAAAGGAACCAAGTCTCAACCCTCGACACAGATTCGTCTAACATACAGTGCCAAAGCCACACAGTAAAATATTTGATGGTCATTTCGCAACAACCCTGCTAGGTTTCCGGAACAATACTCGCACGAATCCTATGCCCCACACCACAATTTGCGAATTGCCTCGCCACGATCCAATAGTTCAGCGCCTTTCCTTCCCCTTACGATCTGTTGTGATAAGAATATGCAGAGGCCTACCTCCATGGCAACCGCGGAACCTGGCAGGCAGTGCGTAACGCTGTTGCAGCCAGCACAACGCCGCTGCGTTATCCATCCCATTATTCGGTGACATTCCACGCCTAAATCTGAAGCCTCCAATCATGGGAAGTGGACATGCATCAACTTCGCTAGCGTGCAAAACTCACAGCGAAGCCCTGCCTGCCGGAACCATGGTATGCCAAGCCATCGCTGTCAGGATGGAATGCGCCCAGGAGGTCATGGGGGCCCTCCAGAAGGAACGCGTTGTCGAACTTGCGGGTAAATCGAAGAATGGTCTTTCCGCCAACCTCCTCAACGGAGCTGTCGGAGATTTCGAACGTTCCATTAGTCGCCATCACGGCATCGACGCTCTTGCCGTTCAGGTCGTATATCCCAACCGAATCCCCACCGTCGCCCGTCCATCCTATCACAGCCTCTGATCCCACCATCTGCCCTGGCGAGCTGGGCCACGCCACGGCCACCCAGCCCACAGCGGTAGCCTCTGCAGCCAGCGCCACACCGTCCTCCTCCACCCGCCAGTTCAGCACGTACTGCCCTGGAATAACCTCCTGCATGCAGTCGTAGCCCTCCAGCGACGAAGCCGCACAGCCGCCCTCGCCTGCAGGCGCTGGTGCGGCAAAGAAATCCACTCGGCCGAAAACGCCCCTTCCTTCGTAAGAAGCGCCAATGCCGCCCCCGTGGAACTTGAGCTCGTCTCGGCCGTAGAAAGCTTTGTTGGAGGCGCGTCCCGTTTCCAAGGAGGAATTGGGAATGTGGGTGTAGACGTCCTCGGGCTGGCCGTAGGCATAGATCATGAGGTAGATCGTGTCCTCGACGATGCAGAAGTCGCCAGCCTGGTCGTCCGTCTGAAGAGCTCGACGGTACTTGAGGTACGTCGTTCCGTCTTCCTCCTTGCCCACGGCGTCCAGGATGTCGTCCACGCCGCCAAAATAGACGTCCGGCAGAGGGCGGGCGCGGCTGGGCGTGAAGGAATCCTGGATGCGGAAGGCGTTGCCTTTGGCGTACCCCACCACAATATCTGCGAAAGACAGAGCGCGCTCTGGTGAGAAAACTTCAGAGGAAATCTCGAATGCGTGAATTTCGAGCACGGAGGTCAAGAGCAGATGCAAGAGCAGAGGGACGATCAGCCGGGATATGCACTGCTTGAATCGTACCTTGGTTGATCATGGGATGCGCAGTAGGGTTGTCCACCAGCGGGTTGCGGCACTTACCCTCCCCGAAGTACGTTAGTGTCGGCCCAGCACCACCGGTAGAGGGCTCTCCCTCAGAGGCAGCCTCGCTTTCCGAGTCGGCAGCTGCCTCGGATACAGCCGGGTATTCAGAATGGTCACTCTGAATCACGTTAGTCATATGATGCAATGGTCCGGCGAGGTGGCGTCCAGGAAGCATACGGCGCGAGATCACCACTTCTTCTGCCTCTCCCTCCAGAACCGGCATTGCGAAGAGCCGTCGCCCTTTTGTGTCGTTCGCCTCCTCATCGCTGTCCGTGATCAGCACAAATTCATCCCATAGGGCAGTGCTGGCGTTTCCGGTAGTGCAAACGCCACCGGAATTCCCAGATCCTCCATGTGCAGCACCCTCTGACGCCGCGGGAGCGTTTTCTGACGCGGCCCCCTCCGGCGCCACAGGAGCATCCTCTGATGCAGCTCCCTCAGACGCCACAGGAGCATCCTCCGATGCAGTTCCCTCAGACGCCACCGCCGCACCTTCAGACTCAGATTCGCTGCCGTTCTCTTTCTTCTCATCGTCCATGTCGTATCCCTTTGTTTCCTTCCTATTCTCGTATCCCTCCATTTCCTCACCCGCATCAGCCTCGGAGGTGGGTTCTCCCTCGGGCGTGGGCTCTGCCTCAGATGTGGCCTCTCCCTCAGATGTGGGCTCTCCCTCGGAAACGGGTGCGGCGGTCGAAGACGCGGGAGGAGAAACGCCCCGAATGGAGTCGGCTCGCACGCCCACAGCCACCCAGTTGTCGGTGGCCACCTTGATCGCAAATTCGATCTCTGCGGCTTCCTCGACGATCTGCAGAGCAGTTGCGCATGGCGAAACGGTAATGTTGTGAGAAACATAGCGATAACTTGAACTATGCAGCCAAAACTGGTCGAAGCAGAATTATGGTTGCAAATGACCGCAGTGATTCCTTTGAGTTGATGCGCTCCTCAAGCAGCCCACAGCACAATCCGCATCCAGAGAGCCTCAACCAGACGCCACTCCCCAAGTGCCCAACATAACCTTAGGTCGCGAAACACGAAGAACGACAGCGAGCCCTTCCTCTTGGCTGGTTGAATGCTGTTTGCTGAACCGTTTTTCGGTGATATCAATTCAAGTCGCCATTATACTTCTCTTTCCGCTCAGCAGTGCTGACCACACGCCCTTAGAGTCTTGCATTTGGGCAACAAACTGACCTGGTAGTACACGGCGAAGGCTCCTGAAGGCACAGATATCTGCTTGTTGGGATATTCCTCATCCCACTCGGCGGGAGTTCCGAGCGTGAGGTTGGATTGTCTGTTGCAGATCCTTGTGGGCAGCATGCTGTCGGGGGCCCACGGCATCACCTCTTCGCCGAACCAACCTTCCTTGCAGTAGCATTGCTTCCTTGGAGGGCTGGTAGCCTGTGCACAAGCCAGGGCGCATTGTTCAGCACAGGCCGCGACGAAGCAGCTAGGAATTCGGCATGCTGTGATCCATTAGCAATGCATTTGCATAGGGACAGTGTCCACAGTTGCACATTGCGGACGATTTCGCGCACCCACACAACACAAGTTTTTATTTCCCGATTCCTTTCGCTTTATTCCCTGGATGCTGTGTCAACAGACATATTCAGCATGCGCGAGGGAGACAGGTACAGCGACAAAATCAAACAGGACAGGTGCAATTCGTTGGTCTAACAGCCGCTGTTTCGCGCAGCTGTGATTCATTTTGGAATGTACCATGTTGTTGCATATCAGGTCTTAGTCATGTACGATGATAAAAAAACTAAGCATACTTGTATATTAATGCAGTAGTTTATCACGCCAAAAGTCCATTTCTATGTTTTATCACCCCGAAATCCCATTATTAGCCAATGCCAGCTCTCGAGCAGATTCTGAGGACGCATGACAGGCACGTCGCTTTTTCATGCACATTCGGCAACACCCAATCCATATCCATATGTCTTGACCGTTCGATTGCACATAGCGTGACATTACAGGAATGCAAAGCACTGTACTCCAACATACGCTCAACATCGATACTCACCCCAACGTCCATGCACATTCCACCTTCGCCGCAGTCCTCGTCTTTGCTGCACTCATTCTGTCGCTCGCAGTAGGTTCCCTCCCAATAGCCTGTTTCTTGGCTTTGGTTGCATATGCACACACCCTGAAGCCACACACCCACAGCTCTCATACATTTTGGAGAAGAAAACACATGCTTTTACAGATTCTGTCAAATGGATGATGTTCATCATCAAAATCCATGGATTACATTTGTCACAAAATGACAAAACACAGCCCGTGCACCTAATAGGCGATGATGGGCGTGAAAACCACGCAAACAGTTTGTCCGGAATCGATGGATGATATTGGTTGGCGTCAACATAAACTTCGATGCTGAGGTCAATTCCATGGAAAGCACCTGTTTCCTCTAATTGCATCATGCAGAAGACAAACGTCATCCAAGTTTTCACCCACACGGGCCATTCTCCCCGCCTCTGAAACGGGCAGACCAATGGCTGACCTGCTCGCAGTTGCCGTGCCCTGAGCATCCGTTGCACGTTGCATTCTCATTGTCCGACTGCTGTATATTCACAAGGGCGCAGCTGCGGAACCGGTAATTGCCGCCCCATTCCAGTGCTTGTCTGACCAGCCTCAGGGTGCAGTTGGTGCACGTCATGTTCGGCAAAGAGAGCTCGACCCACTGCTGGGTGCCGTCGTGGTTGCAGCCATAGTGGCTGCTGTCATTCCATACCGCAACCTGCTTGGCATCCGCGTCATACAACTCGAACTTCCAGCCACCCTGGTGGGCGTAGTGCAAGTTCCTGTGCAGGTGAACTCAATTGAACAATGGCCAACAAATGCAGCCAGGTTGAAAAGAGAGCTGGCACCACTGCCAGCAAAGCATGGAACGATAAGCAGTTGGGCAACGAAAGTAACAATGCACGTGTGGAATAATTTCAATTTAGCAGTGGCAGATGTCATTCCCCTATGCTGTGTTTGTTTGAGGTGCCGAGGGATTCGTTGGAACCTATGTAACTCTGTATCAAATAGTATTGAACCTGGTACCACACAGCCGCCGTAGCAAATAAATTGAAACTAGCACCGAATAATATCGAATCTGGTGGCAAACTGCCAACGTACCAAATAAAATTGAAACTAGCATCAATGCATAGTGAATCTAGTACCAAATTCGTGCTGGTACCAGAAATGTTGAACGGTGTAACAAAAAATCTGGAACCCAGTACTGTTGTAGCAGGGAATGCTTCCATATCTTTTAGGCCAAGGAATTGCTTTCTAGGAAAGTCGTCAGGGCCGTTTGTATGTTTGATGAGGTGGACGCTTAGCTGAGAGGCGCTATCTGGGACTACCGTGTTGGGGCTTGTGGCTCTATTGAAAAAACCCAACCCAGTGAGAAGAAGAAGCGGTGTCGACAGCACTTCGAGTGGAGGGCAAGGGGCCACGTCGTATGTATCAAAATGTTCGCCTTGTGGCAAAGGGTGTTTGCTAACATAGGGTACCACAAGGCGACGAATGGGAAGTCACGACAGGTGCTGTGCTCATGGTTTGGCACCATGGGAATTGATATCCACCACAGCAAGGGAAGAATGAACTATGCATTGTGGCTTAAAGGCCTATTCGGTCGCTTTACCAAACCCTTCCCCCACCTGACGATCTGCGACCATCATACCGGGGTAGTAAGGACCAAAGAATTCATAACTCATGGCATTTTTGCTACACTCTAGTCCATGTACGACTATTGCATCAATTCTACCTCTTTATGCCAGCCATCAGAGAAGCCTATGCCCTGCTACACATTCTGCAGGACATGGCTTCAGCACCACTTCTAGGTTAGCAGCCATTGTCACATGCCTATTGTTATTGACCAATCGCATGTAGAGGGATGGAACACGCTGTAGGATGAAATTATTTCTTGCCATCCAACCCGTCACTTCCTTGTGCTCATTCAATGTTCCCATTCTATGTAGGTCAAGATCTATAAGTAGCAACCATGTGCAAAATGCAACACGTGCATTTGGTTGAAAGAGACATCGAATTTGTTATCGCGGCTGGCAAAGGATGCACCCCATTGGCAGTTG